>JAHBCN010002333.1:0-15000 GCA_019359885.1 Listronotus oregonensis
GAAACAGTATCTTTAATGTAAAAAAAATATTGGTTTAATGATACTAAAAAATTTTCGAATAATTTAAAGCTATTAACAAAATAACGGCTGAGTGACGATAGCGTTGTTAAAGTTAGCAATAGACCTAACAATGTGTTAAATTTGACAAAGAGGTAAAAATGAACTCTTGACAACAAGACATAACTTTTTAAATGTTAACTATTAAGAAAAAATAGTGCAAGATTTAGAAAAAGATAATTACCTTGTACAGGATATGAAAAAAATAGGTTTGGCACTCTAACAAAGTAATTTTATATATTTTCTTTAAAAACAAGTAGAACAATAGATAGCCTTAATGACTAATTCTGCAGAACTTTTTAAAATTTGGTTCTTTAACAGATTTTTTAATATAAATTATGCTTACATTTTATTGATAAATTTAGGTAGTATTGCATCTGGAGTAGAAGAAATATTTGCTTTATTTTCCTAGAAACTTGCTTTTTTAATGTAATAAATAGTAGTAAAACTATTTATTTACAAGAATTTTATTACTTACTACTGTTTATTATCCCTGTATTCTTTTTAAAACAATAAAATTAAAATAATTTTGTGTTTATTTGTCTATTTATATTTATATATGTATAAATTAACATATTAACCTAAAAAATGCTTCTTGTTTCTTAGGTTAGGCGTGTCCAAAGCTATAACTTGCGGTACTAAAAAAAAACCGTTAGAGACACGCTGTGGTATATGTCCAATTCGCCCCAATGACTTGTTCGAAATTCAAGTCAAACGCAGTCAAGTAAGTAAAACTTAATTTAAGAATTTTGCATAGGAATAAAAAGGTGTTGTTATTTCTGAAACAGCGCATATACATATAAAAATTTTTACACGCTCGCCAGAGTGAGTGTATAGTCAAGCATTTATAGGGTTTGGAGTACCTCAAGAGCGTTTTCACACTGTTCGCATGATGAAAAGTGCTATGCACATTAATTACCATTTTTTATTATTAAACTTTTTAGAGCAGACTATGCTCTAAGACGCGGAAAAATTTTCATCACTAGAAAGCTACTCAGATCATCGCAACCTTCGAGCATATACTGCTAGAGGCATTCTTGCAACTTGATCGTGCGAACAATGTATGTAAGAGAAAAAAAATACAACACTTCTCTCTTGATCTACGTGCTAAGTAGTTGGCTTAGTAGAGTATAACTTTTCTCTCTTGCTCTACGTGCTGAGTAGTCGACATATTTTTTTAGTATTTTGTCTACTGTAGAGGGAATACTACCTAAATTTTAAAGGAATATTTTATGTCAGGTTCGAGAAAAATGTCCACCTTCAGATTTTAGGACGGAATGTTAGATCAATATGGTTACTACGTTTCTAATAAAAGGTAAAAGATGTAAGTAGTAGAGAAAAAAAATGGGAAGAAAAGATTATTTCATAAAAGTTTTGTTGTTCGGTTGAAAAAAAAAACGTCTTATTTTAATAAAAGTAAAAATCAAAGCAGTGACTATTTCATCACTGAATTTATTAATAAAGTGTAATAAGCATAAGTTATAAAGAACCTGTTCAAAAACCAAATTTAAGGAAGTTCTACAGTATTGGACATTTGAGCTATCTATCGTACTGCTGGTTTTTGAAGAAAATATATAAAATGGCTTTGTTAGAGTGCCAAATCTATTTTTTTCATATTTCGTGCAAGGTAGGGGACACTGGTGTAATAAGGTTAAAAATTTCGGTGGTTTGATTTTGGTAAGATATTATTAAAAAATGTGATACCAGGTTTTTTGTTGCAGAAGCTGCATGATGAATTCTTCCTTTGTAGGAATAAAGGACATATATGAATACATTATTTTAATTAAATGATAAACACGCAGGTTCTTATTACCACATATGAATGTTCTTATTATTCCTACAGGGGTAATAAGAACGTGCCTGTGTTAAGCTGTATATCTCGTATTTATGCAGTCCTGGCATAATGAGAACTCTCTTAAATGTTTCCATTACCCTGAGAAAAAAAAATTTAATCGGACAATCAGTTTAGGAGATGGGTCACTTAACTGTTAGTAGTGGAGTAAAATTTGGAAGAAAGTCGCTTAGTTATCGAGAAAAAAAACCGGCGTAGAACCAAACCAGACTTAGTGGAATTCCTTTTAAAAAGGTAATCGTGTACACGAAATCACTTTTTACGACATTTTTTTGTGGTCCCAGAGTTTTTATTTCGAAAAAACCCAAAAAAATCGGTTTTCGATAAAACACGTATTTTAACTTCTCCACTGCTCTATCTTTAATAATATTCATGCTATCAAGTTAATTTTTTTTTAGATTAAAGTAGACACAATAGCGCTTCAAACAACGTCCCACTTGAAGCTGATATTTTTTTGTTAAATTTTTTTAAAAAAGTACGAAACTCAAAATTGTTATTTTTAGTAGCGTAATTTTAGGCAATCGAGAAAAAAAATTATTGAAAATTTATACATACATGCTGCGTACAAATTGTAGCTAATGTTTAAAAAAAAGTTTTTTAAAAAAAAAATTTTTTTAGATTCCTTTTATAGTATTCAGTCAGTAATATTTTTTTTCGGCCAAAGTCATATTTTTGCGCGCTTGGGGTTAGCGAGCCGGAATTACAAAGATTTCGGTCCGGTGGAAGTGAGGTAGGTAGTTAAAGTTGTATCAACAGGTTTAAACGCAGATCTAAGGGCTGCTTAAGTTGTTTAGAAAAGAAAAATTTAAATATCCAAAAAAGGTGGGTAGATTTTTAAACCCATATAAAAATATCAAATTGTTATTAATTACCCACCTAATAAGTAGGTTTATTCAACTTTTTTTATTGGTTGCGTAAAAAACCACCCACGGGGTTCGTTTTTTTGATTATACATTCAAAACTTCATTATTTTTTAAACATTTTTAGCAACAAAAAATTGCGGATCCTTTGTGTCTTTTTTAAATTTAAAATTTTAGAAATATAGTACATACATTAAATATAAACTAGGGCTTCGTTAAAAAGGGATTTTTTAAACAGGAATATATAATTATTTTTTTCCATATAAAGAGATGATACGAAGCTATTCTTTGACATGTCTGAATGCTGCTTGAATAAGCAATGTTGTCAGACTTTGTAATAATTTGTTATTATTGAAGGTTGTTTTTATATAAAAAAACTAACCAGAACTAACAAACAACAACTTTCCAACTATGATCTAGTTCTGGTTAGTTCCGGTTAGGTTTTTTTCGTTAAATTGTATTTTTTTTTTATTATTATAAATGCGCCGTTCTGGTCGGTCATGATTAGTGCTGGTTACTTAAAGCGACTTTTTATTTTCCCTAATTATATTTGTAACCGGCTTGAATTTCAAATATTTTTGATTTAATGAAAATTATCCTATGGTAACGGCAAAGTTTTTATTATAAATTAATAATATTTCCGTTTAGCAACACTGTAAACGTCTTGAAGCGATGCATGAATTTATTACATGTAAATCGTAAATAGTTAAAATAAAATGTCAAATAATGACCAATTTTTAGAATTTTTATTGCGCTTTTCTTGGTGAAAACTACATCATCCGCATTTTTTGCCTTAAATAATAATACTTAAAGAATATTTTACATTGCAAATTTAAAAATCATCCAATTCCGTGGGTGATTTTTTTTACAGACCCAAAAATGTAATATGTAAGTAGTTATTTAGCATTTTACGTAAATTTAATCCATTTCTGCCTTAAAATCTTTAATAATGATATTGCAGGAACAAAATTTACACCTTACAACATTTTAGTTCTTCTTTCACACAAGTACATGTTGGAAATTCAATTTTGGGTTGACATAAAGCCATTGCACTACGTATTATGGCAGCAGCTCTTAATAAAGTTTAAATTTTGGACATTTCATTGGGAAGTAAAAGATCTATCTGAACATCACTACCAATACTCGCAGAAAAGGTAGATATTGTCGAACTATTTTCGTGTAGGTTCGGAAACCGTTTTCCTATTTTTGTGCGATTTTATGTTTCTTTCAGAGATGTAGTGGCTGTAACATAATTTATGATATTTCTCATCAAACGCAAATAAATCTTTATAGCCACGTAATTTAGATATCATATTAATGTCGTTTCCATTCCTGGCAGCTTTATTACTTTTTGATAGGTAGCTTTTCTACTACCTAAAAGATTCAGTACTGTGTAAAAAATAAATACCCTAAACAGGATTTATAAGGATAAAATTGAAATTCGTATTTTGTTTCAGTACAAAATATAAACTAATATAAAGGTACCAACTATACTATGAAGGTACCTAATAATATTTAAATTACTTGTTTAAACAGATTTTTATACAACTTTTCTTCTTTTTATTTTTACTATTGCTGCAAAAAAACACATTTTTCTAGTATTAAAACTATCGCATTTAAGTTTAGTGTCACAATAATTTGAAGGACTGGCGCGGCGCCGCTGTCTGATTGCAAATTATGATAATAGTTTTGAGAATCTGTGTAAGTTTTACGACAGTCTTTATGATATTTTATTTTAATTTCGCCATTTAAAATATCATCTTTTTGACAGAATTTTTTTTTGCTAGATTGTCCTGCCTTTTTCAGCACTTAATAGTAATGATAACAACCCTTGTATTCTAGGTCAGCGTTTCTCAACCTTTTTTGGCCCGCGGACCAAAATATAGTTATTATTGTTTTTTTTTAATAAGTAATTTTTTTTTCGCGGATCGAAAATTGTCCGCGGACTAGTAAAATTTCTCCGCGGACCACTTGTGACATGGTGGTCGCCCGACCAGCGGTTGAGAATTAATAGCTGTTCTAGGTCTTTGTAAAACAGATTTGTATCCATCATACACAATTTTCTTACAAATAATTCGCTTCATTGTTTTAAAATTTTAAATACATACAGCACACTCTAAATTTCGACAACCACCACTACTAATGTATTACTTAACTACGCACGCTATCCGCATGCGGGGCTATTGGGGCCCGATAATACTTTTTTACGTCTGAAAAAATCGCTGTTGCCAAACGATACGCTCTAGGAAAAAAATTTTTTTTCAAAAAAATTTTTTTATTATTTGGCTATATTTTTCTTCTGCTGCATGTATGAAAATATTTTCAAAAAAAAAAGTTTATCGATTGGTGAAAATTTCAATACCAAAAATATTTATTTTTAGTTTATAAGGGTTTTTAGAGGAATGAAAGTGCGAATTGTGCCCAAACTGTTTATAAGGTTAAAAGCGCTACAGTGTGGGCTTTAATTTGACACAAAAATTTCTGGTATCTTTTTATAGTTTTAAAGTTATGGCGGTGGAAACAAAAAATCAATTTTTTTTTAAGTTAAAAATCACTTTATTTTTAAAAAGTTCGAGACCAAAAAAAAATGTCGTAAAATACGATTTCATGTGCCCGGTGACATACTCAAAAAAAACCTAACAGGTTTGATCTGGTTCTACGCCAAAAAAAAAACGACACGATAGACTTACGGAATCGCTCCACCATAGTTGTTGCGGTATTTCAATGGATTATATTTAACAATTTGTTAAGCAAAAATTAAGATACCAGAACTGCTACCATTGTTACTTAAGTATATTAGAGTTAATGTTATGTTTCAAAAATATAAAATTCTTTTTAAAAAAAGGTTAGTGAAGTTTAAAATTTCGTATTTTATTATTAAACAATTTTGGTTTTTTCATGAATTATAGGTCAAAAAAGCAGGTGAATTAGAGAAACAAAAATTTTAATATGACTATCATTTATTGAAAAAATAGATAGAATACTTTCTGTACATTTTTAAGTAGGAGAAAAAACAACACATATAAATTGTGATCTACAGTAAAAAACAAAAGTTTTTACATTATGCACCTAGTAGTTTTTTTAATCAGTTAATATCTAACATTTTATATAAACATGTTTAGTTATGAAAAAAAAGCGTATGCTCCATAGGTAAGTTTATTTAAATAAAAATGCCTGTTTTGGTGACAATTGAGATCTATCGACCCTTGGTTTTTTGGACAACAGTTTTATAAAACAATGGTGTAAATACTTACCTAGGCTTGAATAACACTACCCCACATCCCCACTGTTGTAAAATGTCTTCAACTCCCATTATTTATCGTACAAACACCCAAAACAAAAACACGTGCAACGGGACAAAGAAAAGTCAGATAAAATTTCGCTATCCCTTCACCTTGATCTATAATCACAAGAATGACGGGCAAACCAAGCACCGCCAATTTCCGGTGCCAATCGGGGTACATCGTAGGTGGACTTTCTAGAAATGAAAATTTCCGAATTTCAAAAATTTTATATTTAGATTATATTGCAAATATATTCTCAAATTGAACAATCCGAATGTTTCAAATTGAACATACAGGACGCGTTCTTTAAAAGATATGTCATTTTAATTGTAAATGACCAGTTTTTTTTTTTAAAAGTAACTAAAATTCAAAGTAAAATTATATGTTATTTTAAACTGAAGAACAAAAAGTTCAAACCAAAATCATGTAAGTCTTAGCTTTAGACTGTATTTTTAAAGTGAAAATATATTTGGGGGATATGAAATAATTTTATTAATCATTTTGAAATACTTTTTTTTAAGGTGGCTTTCTTCAAATAAGAATCGGTAATCTCAATTTAAATAAATATAAACAAAAATATCTAAATACTCTATTTGATAATATGTTTTTTTCTGTGTGTACGACTATAGCACTCGAAAAAATGTACCAGGAATATGTCATGTTTGAGAAAACACCTTTTTAAATATTATCATCCTCAAAAATGTACATAAAACAATATTAGCATAATAAATTAAATTCGTTTCTTTCTCGTCAAAATGCAAATTATTCTTTTCCTTCCCCTTCGCAAAGAAATAATCTACGCGGCATTAAAACCAGGCTATTTGTATGAAAATTGATGGTTTAAGAGATTGAAGACCCTCCTTCATTAACCGCCTGGAAAAGATACCGGCAGTAAAAACGTTCAAAATCCGTTTTTAGTACCAAAAAAGGAATTGAGGGAAATTTTATTTCTGGCTATATGGAATATGGAGCGGAACATGCTATATAGCAAGGACGAAAGTAAAATTACGGCCTAAATACGGCTTTTTAAAAACATTTTTTATTGGCCTGTAAAAAATTTATAGCTTTCAGGCCGGCAAAAAGGCATTCTAAAGGGGAGTATACTGAGTGGTTTAATCTTTATAGGCCGGGGGCGGCTATATTACTAATCCGTTTGAAAAGAGGCTTTGATGTTTTATTTTCCCATGTATTCTATTTAAAAATCAGCTACTTACATAAGTCAAAGTCAAAATATATATAAAATTTTTTGCTCCCTTTTTAATAACTTTATACAGATTTTATAACAAACAGTTAAAAACCCTTCCCCAAAAAACCAAATTATTGGAATTTTATTTAACGAAATTCAATGAAGCTCAAACCCAAGATCCCAAATTTTGATTTTTTTGAAGAAAATAAAATTTTACATATTTAACAAATATCAAAATTTTAAAATTTTGAAATTATAGGAGATGGAAATTGTTTATTTAGAGCAGTAAGTCTCTTTTTTTATATAAAACACAAAAAAAAACATGCCGAAGTTCAGTAAGACCTCAAAATTTATTTTAAATGAATGGGAAAAAAATTAAAAACTATATTTTGGATGAGAATATATCAAAAGATGAGTATACAAGAAAATTAATGCCCAAAAGGGACTTATGGAACCGCTCTGAATGTTTTGCCTTATATGAAATTTATAAAATTAATTTAATGTATTTACGTTTGTTGAAAAAACCCACCTCTAAGCCAGATTTTAACCCAAAAAGCTATGGTTTTATCGGATTGTTTGGGTAATCAACTATTAATTTCTTTTTTCGCGGAAACCCTAATAATGGACATTATGATCTCATTCAAAAATATAATTTAGATAATGATGGGAAAAAAAAACATCTTGTTCGATATGTCAAAAATAAATTTAAGAATATCAATGGCCTTAAAATTAATAATGTAAAAAATCTAAAAACCAACGTAAAGAAGAATTTGGAGAACTCAAAATCTAAAAATAACATGTCTGATGTAATAAATGTTTCGAAAAATTCAATTAAGTATCCACCAATCAAATAGCAAATAAAACCCCTGAAAATTTAATTAATCAAAATCCAAGTTTAAATGGTGAATTTTTATCAAAGCTTTCGCTGAATTAAAATCATCAACTCCCATTGTAAAAATCATTCCAAAAGGAGCCAGACCATCAATTTTTGATGAACTTTCATTTCTTCTTGAAAAGTGTGTATCAAAAATGACTTTCATTCTTGGTTTCATTATTTTTTTCCATACGCTGTTTTAGCAATACCTGTCAACTCAAAACATAATAGAAAATCTTCTTTAACAATATTGATAAAAACAATTTAAAATCCTGGTTGAAAATAAAATTTTTACAAACAAATGATCTTCTTGAATTATATATAAAAATATCAGTTACATCTAAAAACCATCAAAGAAGAAAGATTCCAACAAGTTTGATGAGAATAAGTACCCAAAGAAAAACAAAGCCAAAATTGCAGATGGAATATAAAATTCAATCCAATTCTCACTTCAGATGATACTATCGCACCTAGAAATGAAGAGACCTATGAAAAACTGAAAAAGAAACATCCAATATCCGAACAAGATAATGATGTCGATTATTCCTTTAAAAATATTGATTTTAATTTTTTAAATTTTTCTGAAAATGAAATTAAAAGTGCTATTTCTTCATTTCGTCCTGGGTCTTCTGGTGGTATAGATTCATTAAGACCAAGACATCATAAGGACTTGGTAAGTGACGAGACATGGTAACCATTCTTTTAAATTCTGTCGTCAATTAAGTCTTTTTAACTCATTTATTTCAAGGTTCAGTTCCAAAAGATATTTTAATTTTTTTTATGGAGCAAACCTATGTGCCTTTAATAAAAAAAAGATGGAGGTATTCGACCATTGCAGTAGGAATATGTTTCCGACGTTTAGCTTCAGGAATTTGCTCTCGTATTTATGAAAAGCTAGGAAACCTTTTTCGCCCATATCAACTTGGCTTTGGAACAAAATGCGGACAAGAAGCAGCAAACATGCAATACGTCGTTTTCTTCTTTATCCTCACGAATCAGATAAAGTTATTTTAAAAGAGATTATCAAAACGCTTTTAATATGGTTAATAAAAAAACAATTTTATCACGAGTAAGCGAAAAATCTCCCAGAATTTTACCATTTATAACCCAATGTTATGATAATCCAGTTTACTTTCTTACGGTGATCAACATATTTTTTCAAAGGGTGTCCAACAAGGAATCCTCTTGGACCAGCTCTTTTAGTTTAGCAATTCATCCACTTATTTTATCATTAAATACGAAATAAATCTTTGGTATCTAGATGACGGTACCTTGCTGGAAACCCAAAGATAATTTTCATAAAATAATCAGAGGGAATTAAAGATTTGGGTTTAAATTTAAATTTTGATAAGTGGGGATTCTTTTTTTATCAAAAAGATCATTCCAAATATTATAAATTTTTTAAGTGTTGTTCCTAATCTGTCAAAATTCCCATTTCAAATTTTAAATTTATTAGGAAGTCCTTTTTCGTCAAATGAAATTGAATACTCAATTAAAAAAAAGACAAATTTTAAAATCTCTTAGTACCAAATTAAAATTTATAGACTCACATTTTTTCCTATTATTTACTAAAATATTCCTTTTAATACCTCGAATGCCCTTATTTGTTAAGATGTTCACCTTTTTTGGAAATCCAGAATTACTTTGTAATTTTGATAATGAAAATTACAAAGTTTAGTTCAAGACATAACAAATTGTGATATTAAATTAAATTAGGGGTTTTACAAAGCACTCTTCCAGAAAAAAATTTGTAGGTCTTGGAATAAGAGATACATCCCCCCCTGTCTATTTCTGCCTTTTTAGGTTCAATCAATGTCGTGTAAAGGTTTACTTTCAAAATTTTACCTTCCTATATTCTTGCGACAGTAGATAATGATTTTAGCAATTGTTTTGTAAGATGGTTATCTGTTTGCAATTTCAAAATCAACCACAAGTATTCCCAAAAAGACAGAAAGATTTTGACTTTTTAATTTGCCAAGCTCGTCACAAATATATTACAAACATGTGCCAGACAAGTGAAGATAAGGCACGTCTATATATTTTTCTTCTTATTAGGTCCTGATCAATATTGTCTTTACGGTGAGATTAAAAATCACTACATTTTCTTCTTTTGTTTAATTCTTCACTAATAATAATATCCCTTATCAATGATATTGGAGTTTTTGTAAGTAGACAGGTTTCTTTTAAAGTTTCTTGTTTAATTCGACCTCTACTGATTAAAGTTTCATACACATTTTTCACAACCTGTTTTGCATCTAATGACAAATAATTTCGACGAGACATAGTTATATTCCTTTCGCACAGTAAAAACGGTTATTCAACACTGCCACTAAAATATTAGCCAAAATATTTATATACCTAATAGTCAATACCAAGAAATACCTCTCTCATTACAAAATAATTAATAATTTAAGTTTACGCACGTTGCATTATTTCGACCTAAGGAATCTGCTGTTGTTCTGTGTCCAATTACTTTTGGCACACCCTGTATATGACTATGGGTCTGTGATGCACCGTTTCTAACTTATTTGTGATATATTGCAGTTTCAATAATATCAAATCAATAACCTCCTTTCTACCGATGTTGTCCCTTCATCCAAAAATACCTTTCCTGAACTCCTCTCCTAAAATTGTAATTCCCATCCTAAATTTTTTATCCCAACAACCCTAATGAAATTACTTTCAGTAACTGCCCTTTTACCACCCCTCTTGGTGATAATAAAAATTCAAGGACTATAGAAACGCTCTGACCACCCTGGTAATTGTATTGTACAATCACAGTCAGCGGGGTGTTTTGCTACTCCCTTTTAGACAAAAACACGAACCCTTTTTTATTATTTTACTCTAGTTGTATCGACAGGACTGTTTTAAGGGTCGTTTTATGCGACCCAAAATTTTAGTGTAATTTAAGGCAAAAATTCTTGCCAAAATATTGATGAAGTTATTGAATAAGGAACAAATTTATAATATAAGAGTTTTTTTTATGATTGTTTACACAGGTCCACAAAACAAAGTGGTGTGTGCTGGGTGTTGGACTAAGATTTTCTGGCGAATTTTGTTTTGCTGAACATGAATCTAAAGTCAAAATTGGGGGTTAAACAGCAAAAAAACGAGAAAACTTCAAAAAACCGAAAGGTACATTTACCGGCAGAAACCTGCTACCACCGAATGTTTCGACTACGACTATATAAACTATAAAATATACAAAAAATTTCATAAAATAAAAAAGAGAGCTTTTTAAATTGTCTAAAAAAAGTTATATAAATATTTTTGACAAGATAAATAATAAAGAAGATACAGGGTGGCCGGCCATATTTTGACCCATTTTAATCGAGAATAACTTTGGAACAAATAAAGGTATCAAGATGCGGTTTTTGCAGATGCACTTATATTTCTTTAAAGTTTATTCCCTCGTACCTTCACGATTTTATTGTGACATTCCATTAGCTCAAAAACAAAATGGCCGATTTTCCATTATAGGACAACTATGTTATTTTAAATGGAACACCCTGTATATGTTTCTATATTTTCAAAATTTAATCTTTCCCCTTTAAAAAAATGTAACACAAGCTATGGTTATCTCAAAAAACAACGTATTTATTGACCTTCGAAGAATTGACTGCATGTCGACCAACAATATTATTTAACAATTAAAATTTGCTTCATATGTTACAAAAAAAAAGGATCGCCAAAGGTTTAGGTTATTCACAAAATAATAGTTACAATAAGGTTACATTACTTTTTAAAAAACTACTGTAAATGTTGAAAATGCCTTCCGCCAACTTCGACGCACTTATTTAAATTCGAAAAAAACTTATTAAAACTATTGACTAAAAATTCTTCAGGAATATTTTCTATTATGTTTCGGATATTAATTTTTAATTGCTCTAAATTTTGGGGAAGTGGACTATAAGACCTCTCTTATATCCCCACAGAAAAAATCTGGAACAGTCAAATCTGGTGAACGAGGTGGCCAGGAAATAGGGCCTCTCTTCCAATCCACCGGTTTCCAAAACGTTGGTCAGTGAATCCTTGGTAATGTTAGCATAATGTGGTGTAGCCCCATCTTGTTGAAAATATACGAAATTCAATAGATTTTCTTCTTGCAATTGGGGATAAAAAAATATTTCCAGCATATCAACGTAAGTCCAAGAGGTTACAGTTGGTTCATAAAAAAAAAAATGGCCCATAAATTTTTTGCTTTGACATACCACACCAGACTGTGACTTTTGGCGAATCTCTAACGTGTTCGTTATATTGTCGAGGATTTTCTGTTCCCCAAAAACCCTTTGCAGTTATGCTTATTTACTTTTCCATTGAGGTGAAATGTGGCTTCGTCTGACATTATTAGTCTATCCAAAAATGTATATTGTTCCTTACTAAATTTTGAATTCTCTGGCAAAATTCCACCCTTTGTGGAAAATCAGTTTCTTTTATTTCTTGTAATATTTGAATTTTGTATGGTTTAATTTAAGTTTTTTTTTCATGATTTCTTGTACTGTAGTTTTAGGAATATGGACTGAACTTGAGATTTTCTTGTTGACAATGTTGGATCTTCCTGAGTTATCTCCAGAATTTGTAAGGTTTTATTTAGCAAATTCTCATTGTCTACTAATTTCCTTTTACGGATTAAAGATCCTGTATTCTAGAATTTTCTGTATCAGATTTTAATCGAATTTTTTGTGGGCGGAGCTTTATTAAACAGGTTTCAAAATCTTCGCTGGGTTTCTTTTACTGATTTGGTTTCGGCAAACATAATAACACATTTTCCATTTTCGCTTAACGAGAACATTTTGCGCTTCCTAATTAAAATAACTTGTCAAAAATGACCAACAATGGCTGACAATGAGGCTTGTTACTGTTATGGAAACGAGATAACTTTGTTTCCACAGGCGACTTTTAAAAAATCCTTTTAAAATAATATTCCTATTCGACATACAGTCAATTCTTTGGAGGTCAATAAATGCGGGTTTTTTTTAAGATAACCATAGCTTGTGTAACATTTTTTTAAAGGGGAAAGATTAACTTTTAAAAATATTGAAACATATACAGGGTGTTCCATTTAAAATAACAAAGTTGTCCTATATCGGAAAATCGGCCATTTTGTTTTTGAGCTAATGGAATGTCACATAAAAATGGTAAAGATACGAGAATAAACTTTAAAGAAATATAAGTATATTTGCGAAAACCGCATCTTGATATCTTTATTTGTTCAAAAGTTATTCTCGATCAAAATGGGTCAAAATATGGACGGCCACCCTGTATAAGCAAAAATGTAATTTTGACAAAAAAATTTAGTCCAAAATAGAAAAAAAATTTTAAATATATGTGATTTTTTTTAATAATAAATCATTTATTTTATTTATTTAAATCCCAAATTACTTAACATTTGCGGAAAAAAATTAGAGGAATTCCTTGAAAAAACCTGAAAATTCGGTTTTTTGTTTATAACTTAAAAAAAATGCATTTAGACAAAAAGGTTATATAACTTAAATTGGAGGTCTTGTAAAAATACATAGTTTATGCTTTATAAAGTTTTGTGTATCTTTTATAGTTTAAAAATATTGACGTTTTAAGTTAAAAAAAAACGGTAATATTTTAAATTACTCGATTTTTTGCTGTTTGACCTCCAATTTTGACTTTGGATTCATGCTCAGCGGAAAAAAATACTCCAGAAAATCTTAGTTCGACACCCAGCACACACCATTTTTTTTGTGGACCTGTGTTATGGTTCTTAAATGCCTAAATTAGGGTAACGTTTTTTAGAACGGGATCAATTTGTCATTATTTTAAAAATTCCAAACTATTTCAAAATCTATATATTTTTAGCGAAAATGTGTAAAAAATTTTTTGTAGAGAATAAAATTTCCTATTGAAATGACACCTTTTTAGGTTGGAAAACCTCTTTGTGATATGCGATATGATAGATGCTAAATAGTATATATATATATATATATATATATATATATATATATATATATATATATATATATATATAGATATATATATATATATATATATATATATATATAAATAATATATATATATATATATATATATATATATATATATATATATATATATATATATATATATATATATATATATATATATATATATATATATATATATATATATATATTTTTTTGACAAAAGGTTATATAACTTAAATCTCTGGGATTTTAAAATACAAAACAAATTTTAAAAGTGATAAAATTATTACATTTTGGTTGTCGATACATACAGTCTGTTTTACTTTACTTTTTAGGTAATTATGGAGATACTCATTTTAAAAGGGAAACGTCAACCACCAGTTAAGTTCAAGTTGAACCAAGTTTAAGCCAACCTTCTACAACCGGCCCATATTACATTTTACCATAAAAGACTGTTTGCCGCTTATTGAGATATTTTATATTTAAAACTAAGGAATGTTTAACTTGAGCTTGTATTATTTAGAAATTTTAGTACTGTTTTTTTTCTGCTAAATAATATATACTAAAAAAAATAATAAATAAAAACTGTTATAACTTTCAGCAAGTTTTTTTATTTTACTCATAGGTACCTACTACGTTTTCAGTGTATTTACAGAATTAAAAAAGTATCTATGAATTTTGCCCCAAATCTCTTTGGATCTGAAAAAAAAATGTGTTTTGAAATACGACAACGGCATTGTCTCTGATTAACATTTTGCATATTTTGTTTCATGAGTCTGGATGTTTTGGAAGAAAAAAAGCAAATATTTTAATAAGGGATCTTGGACGTGGAAATTAGAAAAAAGTTCATATAAATGCTGGTACGAAAATGCATTTTTGTCCACTGTGTTGAAAGTTTAAATAAAAAATAATCTTTAATTTATATTACAGAAATTGGCCAATTTTACATAAACC
>JAHBCN010002333.1:20000-93530 GCA_019359885.1 Listronotus oregonensis
CTGAATTTAACCTTGGATTTTATCGTCTAAAAAAGATTAGTGCAATTTGTGTACGAAATTCAGTTCTTTGGGAGAACAAGAAGTTATCACTACAAGAGCAGTATGATTTACATCTTATAGGAAAACAAGAAGCAAGGAATCATAAAAAAGATGACAAAGAACGATTAAGAGTAAATAATAGCTTTGCCTCTTATACAGTGGACATAGGAAAAACACCATCCCTCAATGTTGATAAATTATATTATGCTCAAAACTTAAAGACTTTCAACTTTACTGTTAACAACCTGGCAACTTCTAAAGCCACTTATTATATGTGGCATGAAGATGTAGGATCCTCAGAAATTGCAACTTGCTTGTGACATGTTTTGCAAAATCTTGATCCTTTCCAAAAAGAAATTATTTTTTATTCTGAGACCGCATCTGGGCAAAACAGAAATTGTATCAATGCTGCAATGTTTCTTAAAGCAGTTTCGGAATAGCGTTCATTCTAGCATTGAGACTAGGGGCAACAAAGTTGATATTTTTACGCTATGGCCCCGTACAGACCTGGATACAATCGATGGAAACATTGTCGGCCGACTGTATTTTTCTTGTGTCTCTTAACTCGGCCGACTTTGCGGAGACTCCCCAACAACATCGGGCGGCATTTTAGTTGCTTGTTTACCGTTTTAAATGAAAAACATCGGCAGGTTTGTACGGGTTTAAAATTAAGATACATTGTTTTCTGTTAATCGGAATACTTTATTTAAATGTTTAAGGTTAGTTTTCACTTTAAGTGGTACTGTCTACTTTAAATTTACAAAAAGTAACATATGGACAACTGAAAAGACGTTAAATTTAATAGAAAGTTTAAGACAAGTTCCCACTCTGTGGAATGTCTCGTGTAAAGAATACCAAGGCCGCAATAAAAAAATGGACGAAACAACACCTTTAGCAGAAGAATTTTCTACAACTCCAGAAGAAATAACAAAAAAAAACTAAATCCCCAAAAACACAATTTCGCAGAGAGCATAAAAAAATTCTCAGCGGTAACAAGAGTGGAGCAGGTACATCATCGCCTTGGTAAATATGCCGCACAAACACCCGCTGCTATAAAATCATCATTTGATGCCATTTTTTCAACAACAAAATTGCAACTAGATGTGCACAAGACATATTTGGGTTTACTTAATCGGCCGATGTAATCGGCCGACTTTTAGGAAAAAAGATACAGTCGGCCGACAATGTTTCCACCGATTTTATCCAGGTCTGTACGGGGCTTTAGAGTTGGTATGCAACTAAAGGACGGCAAAAACCAAAAAACTTTTTTTTACAGTAGTTGAACTTAACTTCGATCACTTTTTAAATTTTAAACATTTTTCCCCGATATTTTTTAAAAATCAAAACAAAAATGAAAAAGGAGACACAGCCAATTGGCTAAAAAAGGCTACAGTATAGAAAAGCAGATCCTACCCAAATATTTTATAAATAAAAACTTTCACAAGGGCTGCAAGCGGGCTAATGGGTAATGTTGATCTGCTTTATAAAAAGCTTTTGTGTATAGAGAAAAATACATATCAAAGTCTGCCTCAACTATGCAGCTCCCTGTGTATTCCTGCAGCTAACCATCCATTTTATAAAAAAATTCCTTCAGATGATAAAAATATTATTCGACCTAAAGAATTTTGTGTTTAATTTAGTTCACTGGCAAGTTAATAAGCTTAATGGCGGGTTGCACAAAAGTTAACAACGGTAGAATGTTTAACAAAACGTTCGTGTTATTTAATGGTTTAAGTAGGCAACCTGTCAAAATCTGACATTTCGTTAAACATTCTAAACTGTTGTTAACTTTTGTGAAACCCGCCATAAGAGTTCTAAGTTTCAAAGTTACAAATTTAGGTTTAAGAATGTAATATGTGAAAAGTCCTAAACCACATAATTACATTATTATATCAAAATCTATGATTTTTTTCGATCAAATATTTTTGTTAAACATTTAGCATTATTGTAGTTAAGTTAAAATGTTTAATTTTAATTAAATATTTTTCTAACAAATTAAAAAGCATATTTTACTAAAAACCAAAATTTTAAATGCAATTTACTCAAAACTTAGCTTTATGGATTAGAACCTTTCACAACTGGGAGATTATATATATATATATATATATATATATATATATATATATATATATATATATATATATATATATATATATATATATATATATATATATATATATATATATATATATATATATATATATATATATATATATATATATATATATATATATATATATATATAAATGCCATCCATCGTTAATACAAAATAAAACCACACATTCTTAAACGAACATCTGATATTCAGGGTACGTACCAAAATCTGTGATATTGATGTTTATAATTGCATCCATCGTTTTTTATTCAATTTTATTAATTTTAGATTGTTATTGTTTTTTAAAATGTAACCAATATTTGTTAAGTGTTTTGTGAGTTATATATGTAATTTATCTATAACGTCAATTTTATATATTTTTATGTGATTTTAGAATGAATAAAAAATTTGAAAATGACCCAAACTAGGGTCGAAACGTCATTTAACTAACTTGTTGTTTAATATGGTGAACCTAAACCCAACAAAATCGAAACAAAAAAATATATTATAAATGGTTCAAGAAAAATAAATATTTATATATATATATATATATATATATATATATATATATATATATATATATATATATATATATATATATATATATATATATATATATATATATATATATATATATATATATTTATTATATATATATAATCGAAATTTTAGGCCACAAAATTCAGAAGATTTATGGGAAATAATACATGCGTGCTGGGATATATGACCAAATATTAGATTTTATTTATTCTTGTTAATCGTTTTTTGTTTCTATTGGAATTTTTATAAAACTGTTTAGTGTTTATATAAATTTGTTTTCTTTATTTTATTGATGTCACACCAATGAATGACATTTTCCATAACCTTCATCATCTAATAACCTCAAATAGAGAAACATTGACATCAGCCGGTTTTACGCAAATATGACGAAGGTGGCTCTCGCTTTAATTCTTGTACGCCTTTTTTATAAATATAACTGTACTGTGTCGGATTAAAATACAATATCTGGAAAAAATAAATGATCGGAAAATCGAACGATAATATACCTAGATGAAACAGGGTATGACACCCATGACACACCAAGTAAAGGATGGACTGATAAATCAAAAAAATGTCACACTAAAGCTCCGTCAAATAAAGGTAAAAGAGTAACAATTCTTCATGCGGGATCAGAAGACGGCTGGGTACCAAACTGTTTATTTTTGGCAGCCAAAAACATTTCGGATTCCAGCTTAGATTACCACTGCGATACAACTACTGAAATTTTTGAGGACTGGTTTTAAAACAAATTATTACCGAATATACCACCAAAGAGCAGTATTGTGATGGATAATGCATCCTACCATAGTCGCCAGTTGAATAAAGTGCCAAGTTCCACCAGCAGAAAAAATTAAATACAAGACCTTTTGTCTGACCGTAACATATATTTCCATGAAAGTTATAATGTTAAACAATTGTTAGAGATTTTAAAATGTTACAATTTTAAAAAATAATACGTTGGCGATAAAATTGTAGAGGTAGCAGGTCACGAAATAATTCGGCTTCCGCCATATTACTGCATTTTCAATCCGATCGAGTTGATATGGCATAAAGTTAAGTCTAATATACGCGCACACAAACCTGTAAAAAGAATTATTATTTATTTGGAAGATAGTAGTGATAGGGAAATTGATTTAGAGTAAGATATGGTGTGTTTTATTGTGTTCTTAGATGTAAGTATTATATACTGTTAAGAGTGGCGTAGCCAGGTGGGGGCCAGAGGGGGCGACTGCCCCCCCCCCTCAGACCAGCCCCTGCGCCCAAACAAACCTACCGTATATAAAACAGGTATTATTTACAACATACTATGCTGTGTTTAAACATTTTTACTTGCTGGTGTAATTTTAAAGTCATATTTTAAAAATAATAATTGTCCATACCTTTTTGTTAATAATTTTTCTGTTCCACAGTATCAGCGGAGCGGTTATTCTCTTCAAAAGCACTAATACCGCGGAAAAAGTCGCTGAACGCGGCATCCGTTTGTGGCGGCATTTCTTTTTATTGTGTCGGTATTGGATATATTCCAGAATTGTTTACTTTATTTTTTAATATTGCAAATCGGCAGATTTCAAACGTATGTTATTTATTTCTGGTACTCATATTCTCCTCTTTGTGGTGTTATTTAGTCGTTTATTGTCTATGCAAGGGTAAACTTGTTAAGAGTAAAAAAGGATAAAAGAAAAAAGTCAGGTGCTCAGTTCAGGAAGGAATATCGTGAAAAAAAAATGATGTTAGCTAAAAATTACAAGATTTTTTCAAAAAAACTGATGGGTAAGAACATTTTTTTATATTGTCATTATTTTTCCTTTCTGGCCTAAAGTTTCAAATATAGATTTGTTTGTTTATTGTTGTGTGTTTTTTTTTAATAAAAATGTTTTAAGAAATAGAGCGCCCCTTTAAACGTTGGCCCCCCCCGCCCTGGAAGGTTGACTACGCCACTGACTGTTAAAATAAAGTAATACTGCAAATTCTTGTTTGTTTATTTAATTCCCAACCAACTTTACACATTAGTGGAATTAATAAATTGTAAAAATTAATGTACTTAGTACTTTATCTTTTTATCAGGTATAGTGCAGCCCTGCACGGTAAATCCGAAAAGTTTTATGGTTTAATTGCATTCCAAGCCTAAGTCAAGTCAAGTTAGTTTCTTAGATCGTGAAAAAAACTATACTTACCTGACACCCTGTATTATATATCTAAATATATCGCAGTTTCAATAATAATACATACACAAGGGTCGAATTGATAACATCCTTTTTTAAGTCAATTTAAAATATTTAAAAAAATTTATCTCGATATTTTTTCTATTTCAAAGTATCCATTGCCCGGCCTAATTGTGTTTTACCAATTAAGGTATCGGCCACGCCTTTATATTTATAGTTTTCCTATTGTAAACTACTGAGGTTAATAAAAAAAAGTCATTATTTACAGGACCAAGCCTCTTCTTTACGGGGGCGTGAAATATCGCGGACAACAATGCCATCAGTCAAACGAGAGAAAGTTCACAAATAACAAAGATCGTTCTGTTTTTTATTTCGACTGTTTGACCTTGTTTACCGCGCTGGCTGGGATTGCCTTTTTCTTAAATTGATGGCATTTATACTTAAAAATTAACTTAATATTTTATTCATTATAATTTAATAACTTAATTGCTATCATATGATTAACATGCTATTTAACACAGAAAAATAGGTATGGGGTGACCCTTTTAAGGGTCACCCTGTACCCTTTTTCGGATACTATAAGTTATACGAAAAAATAGTTAGTACGGAAAGTGTCTTTTCCACCCTTGACGTGACGTGTACCTGCCGTCGCATGCGGAAAAGTATCACTTTCCGCACTTGTTAGGTACAACATTTTTTCTTCAAGTGTGTGGAAAAAGTCAAACTAAACAACCATTAGATAATATTTATTTTTACCATTACTACTTATTATTATTAACAACATTAATCGTAAAAGAACAGCTGGTAGCATTTTGCAAATGAATCGCAGAGGCAAGTTGTTGTGGGTAAGTTGCGGAGTTGGAGATTGAGGTTGAGGTGCAATTGAACCGGTCGTCGTTACAGGTAACAGAGACACATTGTTGCTTGCTAGAAGGCGGTACAATGGGCCTTAAGTGCGTTTTGCTGTATTCAAAGGTAGATGAATTTTGGGACAATATTCTGTTTGATAAGTCCTTCTTGAAACTTATAGAGCTTTCTAGGTAGCCTTCTGCAACAGATGATGACTTCCAACCTCCAAGTCTTTTAATATTCGTTATGCCTTCACCAGAATTAGCTAACATTGTAGCTGAGGAACGGCGAAAGCTATGTCCCGTGTAAAGTTCTGGGTTTGGAAGACGTAAATAGGCAGCTATTTCAGAGGGTATCTTGCCAAAAGTATTTATTCCTATGCACTGGACAGTACAAAAAACCTTCTGTGTGGTGTTTCAGGCTTTCGTAAACTGGAATACTTTCTATACAAAGCTAGATATTTTCTATTTTCAATTTCCTCGGAAATGACAAAACTTCGGCTAGAATGGTTTTTGGAGTCTGGAATATTTACAATTAAAAGATTCCCCTTATCGTCAATATCATTAATGCTAATTTTCATCAATTCTTCTCGACGACAGGCACCAGCTAGTCCGAAAATTGTAGGTACCTTCATCGCTAGATAGACATCATTTAGAGCATCATTAATAAATTTTGCTATAAAAATATTTTTAATTTTATGTCATTTTTAGGTTTGTTGCGTTTTTATATACATATCTCTTCAGTATGGATTCAGTCACAGAAGATCCACAGCTGATCTTCTTCTGTTTCACACCACTGGAACAAGTACCTTGAGTTTCTTGGTGAATCCCAGATCGTTGCTCTTGACATATCCAGAGCTTTCGATCAGGTTTGGTTTGATGGGCTTCTTAACAAACTTCCTGCTTAGGGTCTTCCACCTAAGCTTTGCTCTTGGCTCTTCCTTTCTAATCGACGTATATTAGTTACTGTAAATGGTCATTTTCCAGCTTCTACCAAATTACCTAATGCTGGGATTCCTCAGGGCTCAGTGCTGGTGCCAACGCTGTTTCTCCTACACACACTTCTCTCTTCCACAATTAATCCCATTTATAGTTTTGCTGACGAAACAAGCGCAGGTCAATGCAGATATCTCTTTCACTAGATCTCAAACTTATCTTGGATTGGGACGCCAAAAATCTTGTTTAGTTTAATGCCTCGAAAAAAGTCTGCCAATGCTCATCCGTTACATATGAGCGTCCAAGTTCTGTAGAACAAAGAGTCGTTTAATCATGTCGGCGTTACTTTTGAGAATAATCTCAACTGGCACGAACACATTACATCCATAGCCTCGCAGCTTCAAAAAAGCTTGAATTCCTTTTTCGAGCCAGAAAGTATTTCTTTTCTTTCAATCTGTATACTCTGTATGTATCCCAAATCAGACCCTCTTTAGAATATTGTTCTCATGCCTGGGGAATGGCGTCCTCTACAACACTTAGCATTCTGGACTCCATTCAAAGAAGAGCCGTTTGTCTTATTAATGATCTTACGCTCATAGAAAGGCTTTTCTTCTTGCCTACCCTCGTGCTGTAGGGGATCTGTTGCTCTTCCATAGGTATTTTCATGACTTCTGCTAAGAGGAGTTGGCCAGTATAATTCCCTCTCTTGCAGCTCCCAACAGAACAACACGTAGTGCAACTTTTATGCATTGTTTTACAGTTCAGTCCCGAACTTCCCGCTTTCTTCGTTCCTTCATACCTAGAGTGTCAAGACTATGGAACCTGCTGCCCGCAGAAGTGTTTCCTTCTCTTCCCAATTTCCAAATAGTTAAGTCCCGTGTGAACAAACTCCCTCTCACCACACTTAAGACACCCACGGTACGTTAGTACTTAGGCATCAGCCTTAAAAAGGTGGCGAAGCAACGTTTTTTTTAATAAAAAACCAAATATTTTATTAAATTTTGGGATAGCCCTTTCAAAGATAAATTCAACGATATATATGACTATGGGTCTGAGTTGCACCGTTTCGAACTTATTAGGGATTATCTTCAGAATGGATGCAATTATATAACCGCTCTCACTACGATACTGATTGACTTAAAAAATATAAGTATTTGTTTTAATTTATTGTATTTAATATTATTTTGTTTTAATTCAACATTTTGTTAAAAACTACGCAGTTTTGCCAAGGTTTGCAATATTTTTTCAAAGAAGACACCCTGTACAGTATTGTATTTTTGATAATTGTTTAGTTGGGTGGCTTCACTTATTTTTAATCATAAAAATTTTAAAAATAAAGATATTGACATGTTTTTTTTATTTTGTTCGATTTTACGACGAATTTATGAATCTTTTAAGTAAAATATAAAAAAAATTGGGGGTAATACCACGAGTGCTTAAAAATTACCGATAATTTTCATGAAAGCTTGTTATTTATAATTTCACGAGTTCGAAGTTCAAGCTTGAATGAAAATTATCACTTATAATATCCCTAGTGCATAAATTATTACTGGAAATTTTTTTGAGGTCACTAATATTTTGAAAATTACCCGAGTCGCGAAGCGACGAGGGTAATTTTCTTAAAATATTCGTGACCGAAGAAAAATTTCCGGTAAGTAATTTAAGCTCGTGGGATATTCGGTAAGAAAATTTTGAACCCAGTATAAATTTCGAATAAAAATATAAATTCTACTTCAAGATTTTATGCTTAACAAAATGAAGCTTTTTTCTTAGTAAATTAAAATGCAAATTCCTAACTTTAGTTACATATAACCTTTATAAATAACTTAAAGACATCTTATATTTCCATCTTTTATCAACTTTAATCTACTAATATTAGTGGAACATCATTTACTTTTGATAATTATGACTTTTAAGTACCCTACTTCAAGATTTTATGCTTAACAAAATGAAGCTTTTTTCTTAGTAAAATAAAATGCAAATTTCTAACTTTAGTTGCATAGAATCTTTATAAATAATTTAAAGGCATCTTATATTTCCATCTTTTATTAACTTTAATCTACTAATATTAGTGGAACATCAGTTACTTTTGATTATTAGTCTGAAGTAAGCCCTATCTATGTCTTGTTTCGCTGATGCGTTAAAAACGTCTAGGCGGCCATGAAATGTAAAAAAACGTAGTAATTGCCGCTAGACTTACAAAATGTCAACTACGTAAAAATAGATTATTAGGTACTATCTAATTATTAAAAAACTGAATCGACAACAGAAAAAGTATACCTAGTGTATAGTATAAAAATGGGTTTAGACTTAACAAAATACGGATTGTGTAGTTTGTGCAAAGAATATTCAGACATTAAAAATACCATCGTCAGCTTCCTAATTATCAAAATGCATTGAAGATCTTAACTACGAAGAAACCACGGATGAAAAACTGTTTACAAGAATCCAAGAATATCTAGTAAAATCTTCAAGTAAATTTAATAAAATATCTAAATTCAAATTAAATAAACTTGTGTCTAAATATTTTATATATTTTAGTAAACATAGACATTTACAATATTCCGAGCAATTTCAGTTTTAAGTCCTATTTATTCTCCATTAAAACAGAAAACTTTTGTTAGAATTTGAACATCACTTAAATTTAGTTACAAACATTTGTTATTAAATTTCTTATTTGAAGTATTAATGTAATAAATAATTTTTAAAAATTTGACAAATCAAATTTGCATAAATTTTTATTTTTATAAGCACAAAATATTCACATTAATATGCTTTTTAAGTAAAAAAAAGGTAATAATTCTACATAAATAAGGCACTGTAATTCCCTGTAATTATATTGAATATTTTGACGTTTCAAATGTGACAGGGAAATTTCCAGTATAATTTTGCCGGAAGTGCTAGTGGATGAATATTTCCGGAAATTTTTGTCGTTGCCATGGAGATGATTGTAAATAAAAGCTTCTGATTGGTTGGAAAGAGTAGGTTCAAAATTTTCTGGTTAATTTTTATGCTCGAGCGGTATTTAGGGAGAATATTTCTTGAATGAAGAAATATGGGAGTATTATACTAATAAAATAAATTTTTTTTGTCATACAATTTTCAATTTCATGCAACATAATTAAAACTATAACTGAAATCGTTTTTAAATTACTTTATCTATTTCTTTATCCTGTACATGACCGAATCGACTAATTTTGACGCCTCTAATTGACAACACAAACAAACAGGTTCGATTGTTCTGTGTTTGTAACTGGAAATATCACGTTGACTAGACAACGTGAAATTTCCGCTGATTTTTGATTTTTAACTTGTCTTATGGGAAAATTTATACATAAGTGAAATATTCGGTGTCAATTTTAATTTTAAAAATAAAAGAAATGGTTGTTCTTCAAGTTTTTTGTCAATAAAATGTGCAAAACCCGGTAAATAATTTTTACTTTGCCCGGTGCTCCTTCTGAATGTGAGCCCGGTGATGCGAGAATCGCATTATTTTTGTTGTATTTTTCCTGTCAGGCCGAAATGACCTCTCTCTTTGTCTCGGCCATTTTGTTATAATGATGATGGATATCGTGAGGATTAACTTTGTAAATGTAAAAGCGGCAACAAAATGACCTCTGTTGTTCTAAATGGATTAATAATCATTTATTTTGGTTACATGTAAAGAGAACGAGAAATAAAGATTAAGTTTACTTTATATAGAGGGTGTTTTTAATTTTACGTAATACTAAAAAGTAGAGGCAAATTTAAAAAAAAATCGTCAGTTCATCTTACAACTTTTTAATAAAAAAGTGATTTAAAACTTACATTCTTTAAAAACACTGAAACAAAAATAATAAAATTAAAAGTTAAAAAAAAATATGGAAAAATAGCAAAAAACAAATTGATTCAAAATTTGTATGAAGCTTAATCTACTGAAGACACATCACATATTGTTTTTACGATAATGTGTTAACAAAATATTTAAAAAAAATTAAAGCCTATAAAATTGAATTTTTCCGACAGAAATTTTTGAAAAAAATGTGGTTCATCCGCGATTCGAAGTCCTTTAATTTGGCATATAGGTTGGCCTGTTTATATTGGGGTACTACCTTTTTCCAGTTTCTTAGTTTAGTTTTGGTTTTAACAATATTTTACTTTTGTATATACAGGGTACTCTATTTTCCGTAGGCACGCATCAACTTCCTTAATTTAAATGAGACACTCTATATTCTATATTCTATATATTATTGAATCCTTTGATTTTACGTAAAATTCTAGACACATTTTATGTATAATGTCCTATACTTAAGTCTAACCGTTTCTGAATTTTAAGTTTTCGAAATATTGGCAATATTATATTTTTCTATTGCAAAAATGCTATAGTCCGCTTTATGACTCTTAAGTTTTATCAAAGATAATACTACTACGGATAAGATGAACCATTCAATGCTATATTTTTGATACCCCTAATGCACTTTGGCTAACGCAAGCCGATGTCCATCGAGAGATTTTCGCGCTATCCAGCAGACGAAAGTCAAACAGTGTTGCCGGCGGTGACTTTTACTATTGGCGTGATGAAACGCGACTAGATGCTTACAATCCGTTTAGCCGCCCGCTTTCACTACTAGTGTTCCGAATAAAGGTACAAGCGACAGACATTGGCAAATGTCGCACGGTTTGTTTACGCTGGGGCAGGGATTACCGACTTAATTTTATTCGCATTTTACGGAAGCATTGATATCTTCGAAACTGATTCAAAGCCTTACATTTAAATGAACCATTTATTCGTAGTACAGAAAAAAACATATTATCAAATAGAGTATTTAGATATTTTGTTTATATTTATTTAAATTGAGATTACCGATTCTTATTTGAAGAAAGCCACCTTAAAGAAGTATTTCAAAATGATTAATAAATTATTTCATATCCTCAGAATATATTTTCAATTTAAAAATACAGTCTAAAGCTAAGTCTTTCATGATTTTGGTTTGAACTTCTTTGTTCTTCAGTTTAAAATAACATATAATTTTACTTTGAATTTCAGTTACTTTTAAAATAAAAACTGGGCATTTCAAATTAAAATGACATATCATTTAAAGAACGCGTCCTGTATGTTCAATTTGAAACATTTGGATTGCTCAATTTGAGAATATATTTGCAATATAATCTATATATAAAATTTTGAAATTCGGAAATTTTCATTTCTGAAAGTCCACCTACGATGTACCCGATTGGCACCGGAAATTGGCGGTGCTTGGTTTGCCGTTCATTCTTGTGATTATAGATCAAGGTGAAGGGTATAGCGGAAATAATCGGACTGTTCTAATCCCGTTGCACGTGTTTTGTTTTGGGTGTTTGTGATTAAATAATGGGAGTTGAAGACATTTTACAACAGTGGGGATGTGATAGTGTTATTCAAGCCTAGGTAAGTATTTACACCATTGTTTTATAAAACTGTTGTCCAAAACCAAGGGTCGATAGATCTCAATTGTGACCAAAACAGGCATTTTTATTTAAATAAACTTACCTATAGGAGCATACGCTTTTGTTTCATAACTAAACATGTTTAAAATGTTAGATATTAACTGACTAAAAAAACTACTAAGTACATTGTATAAACCAATAATATTGTTACAGGCTACAGAATATGAGTACAGAGTGTGATAAAATTCAGTATACCTAACAAACAATATATACATATACCTACCTACATCTCTAATAAATTGTATATTTTTAGGCATTATTTTTAAAATATTTTTTATTTAACTATTCAAAAAATCTTAAATAGAATTGAAAGGCATTGGCGCGCGTTACATTTTTAAAACTTGCCAACTAGGAATATGGGTAATGAAATTGACTAAAGCTATTCTAAGCAAACTGCTTTTAGTTAAGTATATTATTTAAAACTTTGACTCCTGTAGCCTATAAGTACCCCAAACTGCACCTGTTTGAAAAAAATTCTTACAAATAAAATGTATAATAATAATACATATTATGTATCTTGCTTTCTATATATTGTATAAGCCTGAGTATCTTTACCTTTTAGATTAAATATTTAGGAGTACCTAGGAAAAACGTAGTATACGATTTGAGAAACAGTTTTTGAATTAATTATATTTAAAACACTTTGTACTTGTGGTTTGTCGCCCCTGTACGTATGTATAGGAGTTAATTTACTTTTAAATTAAATTTTAACATGCATTGTATTTATATTTTATTTTTATTTATCTGTATGTTGGTATAGAAATCTGATGTACCCACCTATTTACTTAATACAGAAAAATGTGTTGCTTAATATTTTAATTTTAGCATTTCGAATGTTTATTTTATTTTTTTAGAAAATGTCAGAGTAAGACCAGTTGCCAGAGTTGTCCGAAGGCCTTCTTAAAAACTAATCCCGTTGGTTGGGCCTCGAATGACTGTACAAAGAAAAATAGCTGAACTGATTTTATTTCGTTACGAAGTTGAGAACAAGACTGTTTCTTTTCCAAGAAAGTAGAACTTAAAGTTAATTCTTCTATAATGAAAATTATAATTTGTTATTTAACAGATTTTTAAAAAGCTTTAGCAGATATTTTTAATAAAGCATAAGATTTTTTACCACGTTGTTTTGTAGTTGTTAGCTAAACCTGTTATAATTATAATGGACTTTTTAACACAGCGAAAAACTTTTAAATTGTATACCTATATTAATGTTAGCTAAACGTAATAATGGATTTTTTTCATTTTTAAAAAAGTAACCTTATATTTTTCGTATTTCCAATTTTAATGAAAGTAACTTTTTTTAGGTCAGCAGTGTTGAGGTCATATACAACATTATTTTACTAAAATTGACTGAATACGGAAAAAAAATCCGGATACGTTAAAAAAGAATGTGTTCAGTTATTGGTGCAACAGCTTCTCTTTAAATGTATTATACAGGGTGTAACAAATTCGAGTGTATGCATGGGGATCTTAAAAACCGTAAGAGATACGAGGTTGGTTAAATTAAGGTAAAGTTGCGCATTTACTTGCCCTACAAAATGCCGTTTAAAATGTGTAATTTTTCCAAATAGTTCCAGAGATATACAAAAAAATAAAATTTTCTAAAATTGATTTTTTTTTTCTAACCTTTTATTAACCGATTTTAAAATTAATAACACATTTACATAGCCACTTTATTCCCGCTAAATATTAGTGTTTTTGGATTTGCCATCCAACGTTTAATTTTATGACGACCATGATTAACTTTATTTTTTTTTGTGGACGCCATATTGGATTTTTTATTTTTGAGTTTCTTATTGAATGACCTATTCAACGATGTATCACACTTGCATATCAGATTTGTGGTTCCGTACTTAGCTCAAAAAGTAATGAGAGTAAAAGGGTCCTATATGGCGTACACAAGAAAAAAATAAAGTTGATGATGGTCGTCAGAAAAGCGAAACGTTGAATGGGAAACCCAAAAAACAAATAGCGAATCATGGCAAATTTAACCCCCAAAATCGGTAATAAATAGGGTTAGAAAAATAAATACATTTTAAAAATTTTTTGGTTTTCCCGCTCTTTGGAACTATTCAAGCACTTTTTAAAAAACCATTTAATGAAACAGTCATAGTAACCGTTTTCGTATTCCATGGTTAAAACCCCATGGATCCCTCGATATTACCCTAATATTTCAGTTCTAAAAATGTCAGCATATTAAACCGAACATGTTAAAATTATTAAATTAAATAGTTAATATTTTCATTTTAATATTACAATATCACTAAATAAAACAAAACCTACTTATACCAAAAGATTTGCTATAATAAAACCAAAATTTAAATATTTAATTTGAGTATATCATATTCTTAGAAATACAATTGTAGGCTCAGATTTAAAGTACGATATTTTATTTTAAACATACTAACTTTTCCCAAATTAACTTTTCAGATTCGGTGGGAATCTTAATCTTTAAAATCATATATTTATTTCTAAAGAAACTTTCATTATGCTGAGCTACTGATATCTTCATTCTAAATCTTTATAGTAACAATTTGATTCAATGGCATGCATAAAAATAAATCTTTCATATGTTACAAATAACGATGTGTATATTTAATTTAAATAAATTTAAATGAAGATTTGAAATTCTCAAATTAAAACGATATAGTCTTGGGGTTATACAAAGCTAAGATAACCTTAAACTAATATTATTATGCTTAAATTTAGTATATTCTTTTTTCCGTGTAGTATTATCTTTGGTTTTATTAATATTTGGCCATGACAGCGTTTAAAAAACAATCAAGTACTACAGAATAATAGAATGTCTAAAAAATAAAAAAATAAAATAAAATAAATTAAAGACTGGAATTACTCAATAAATTTTTTATTTAACTTTTTGCTTCATCTTCTATATATATATTCTAAGATAAGGTAGTGTCGCAAGATAAGCGGCCCATAGTTTTAGCAAGCAGATTATTTAAGTGATATTCTGTGATACACTGTAGAACTTGATTGTTTTTTAAACGCTGTCATAGCCAACTATTAATAAAACTTAAGAGCCGTATAGCAGACTACATCATTTTTGCAATAAAAAATATTATATTGCCAATATTTCGAAAACTACAAAATTTTGGAATAAGCAACTTTACACAAACTCACCCTTATTTTTAATGCTTAATAAGTTAAAAGTATAAAATTTGGGGATTGCCTCAATTTCGTTTTTAATCTTATTTTTTGAATGCCCTGTATTAACAGTCATCAAAATATTATAAAAATCTATTAAAGTGGGTCCTTTTTAATAAGAAACCTAATTGAAATTAAATAATGAAGTCTTCCTTATACGAAAAATTGATAATTATTTTAGGATCCGCAAACGTCATTTTTTATATAAAAATTAAAATATGTCGAAAACGGTTAAACTTAAGTATGGGACATTATACACAAAATGTGTCTAAAATTTTACGTTTAATCAAAAGATACAATAATATATAGGGCGTCCCATTTAAATTAAGAAAGTTGATGCGTGCCCACGGAAAATAAAGTACCCTGTATATACAAAAGTCAAATATTGTTAAAATATAAATTAAACTAAAAAACTTTTTTTTGTATCTTGTGTTTTTTATAAGATATGGTAGTGTTCCAAGATAAACGGGCCACTTTGTATCGAGTGGGCAAATAAGCGAGATAAGCGGCTGTATCTCAGAACCTGCTCATCTGAGAACAATGGAATTTTTTTATTATTATAAATGTGACCAAAAAAAAACTCTGGAAATTATTTTCGAGTTCCCAGAATGGCCGCTAGGGAGTGTATTTGGTATAAGAGTTCATAAAAGCTTAATTTTCTCGCTAAAAGTCTCAATGAAGTGGGTCTAAAAATATTGTAATGGCAATCTACGGTCATTTTTAAATAAAAAAAATCTTACATACATTTTTTTGACAGGTGTCAAATAAAATGGTGGGGGAAGGTTTCTACCCCGAAAAAGAAAAATGCTTGTAGTGTCAGTTTGGCTGGGCCGATTTTACTGAAACAACTTTTGATTTAAAGAGTATTTTTAAATATCTCTGAAAAGTTAAATAAAATCATATATTTTACCTTACGATAATATGTAGAGCACTAGAAACTAAAAAAAATAGTTAAACCACAAAACGATATCTCGATTTATAACGAAGTTATTAACAAATATGTTCAAAATTTTCTTAAGGCACCGGAAGCGCGTCCTCACGCGCATTGTTCGTCGCATAAACGATAAATCATAATCAAATGGGCCATGAACTTATTAAAAATAGTCAGTTTTTATTACTTTTAAGTTTGAAACATGTCCGCTAGGGGGCGTAACACTAACACCGTGATGATTTTTAAAATTAACGGATTTTTTCGAAACAATTTGTGGTCTTGAAAAAGACCTATTGTTGACATGTTGATCTAGTGTTTCCCTAGATGCTTGAAATGTTCGCCATTTTATTCCAGACATTGCTTGACTCTTTCTCTTGTAAAAAACGGTATTCCCTATAAACAGCGTTGGTCGATTTTCTAAAGGTACTGTGATGGCCCACTAATGTCAGCGTCTTTTAATTGACTGTGTCTATCACCATTCGAACTACTAAAACTAAATAGGAATCAGATTAGGATAGTGACAGGATTAATAACCGGACACTGCACCCTAAGAAAACATATGCACACTATGGGCATCTATAGAGAAGAACCCATTTGCAGACTATGTGACGAAGAGGAAGAGACAGCCTCTCACATCATATATGAGTGCCCTGCACTTACATACTGGAGAACAAATCAAAACCTCATGGTGGACACTAACCACCAGGAGCTGGAGACCAGAAAGAACAGTAAAGGGCTACTACACCTGTCTAAGGTGTCAAGCCTTTTACTGAAAAAATACACAAGAGATACAACAAGCCCTGTAGAGCTGCAGTGTCGAGGCGGACAAAACCTCAACTTGTGTATTTACTTTATCAATCAATCACCATTCGTTGGCCCGATATTAATCCTCAATTAATGGTTCGACAGAAAAAGACATAATGATATATCCACAGTGGCCTATTAATTTAACTGAGTTACAAATCCAACGTTATTAATTAAGCATTGGCCCACTGCATTTATCGTTACTCAGCGTACGTTAGATCGTGTTTGTTCTCTTTTTTGGCCCTTTCCCTAACCACCGACAACTAAAAATGAAGCGTGCCACTATAACCTAACTTTTTAGAAGTTTGATTAATTTTGTGGATGATTAGGAATGACGTGAGCGGAAAGTTTGTACCGTTTTTCGGCAGTTTTTGGTGTTTTGGCAAATGAAAAGTATATTATGAGTGAAAAGAAGTACCCTGGAACGAAGATGAAGAAGTAAGTAGGCATGTTTCCACCGTAAATTTATAGAAATAATCTGTTGCCTGTCAGTTGTCATTTGAGTATTTCTTTCGCGGTTTCTTTTGACCCCATATATAGACTTTAAGTCTAAATATTAGTTTAATTGTTCAAATAAAGCATATAAGCCCTAGTTATAAAAGATTTAAAACTTTATCCAAACGTAATTTTAGCTGTAGCAAAAAGCACCCCCTAAAGCGTGCCATCACTCAAGTTAGTGGAGAACACCATTAAAATATGGTTGAGGCAAGCCGGTGACAGGATGGCGGGAGGAACAGAAGAAGAAGTACTAGGTAAGACTTGGCAATAAAATTAATTTAGATGTTTAAAAAGAAAAGTATTGCCCAACGTTATTCAACTTTTTGGCATTTTTATTGCATAAATTAATAGTGAAACAAGTAATAATTGATGAGGCGTTAAAGTTTTTAAACAAATATTTGCTTTAAAAGAATTGCTTGTTTTCTAGTAATTATAAAGGATATTCTTATAAACTTTTATACAGGGTAGCCCGCAGTTAACGCAGGATACTGTAGCATCTACTTTGTACCAACAATTAGAGATGGTCAAATCACCCAAAAATCATTAAAGGATCTTAAAGAACCAAATAATAAACTTATTTGCCACCATCTATAGTAACTTTGTTTCTGCAGCAATTGGAAACTAATTAGAGCCAATGACAATTTGTAAAAATGACATGCATGTCACTTTTGAATTTTCATGGCTCTGGTAATTTGTGATAGTTTCAAACCGCTGCAGAAACAAAGCTTACTATTCCACATTTGTTTTGAAATCAGAATCATTAATGGCACAGGTAGATGTCACAAAATCGTGCATTATTGAAAGCGGGTAAAAAATATATATTATTAAAAAGTAATAAAAATATCTAAGAAATCTGTAAAGTTTACCCGAGTTAAATTAATATACATATATTTGTGGTTGAGCCTATGATGTAGTATACAAAAATTCTTAAATTAATCTAAATAAAACTAATTTTTAAATGCAAAATATAATTACTAAAAGTATATGTCCTTTTCAGCTCTCCTCCCCAGCAATAAAGGAAAGTAGAGATAGTGAAGTTATTGATACTTAATTGTCAGTTGTGTTAAGTATAGTCCGATTTAAAGTTGAAAAGGCCACCAGCTTCATCAGCATGCCTTGTTCTCTCTCACTTTAAAATTAGTCGCTCGAAATTTTGTTGGATATACGGTCAAATTCATGTAACGCGCCTATGTTTCAAATTTAACAATGTATGGGTGGAGCGTTGAAAGAAAAGGCTTAATTACGGACTCCTTTGGTATGATGTCCCTGGCCTTTTCTTTTTTAAATCGGACTCTACATGCGTTAAAGTTTATAAAATAAACAAAACAATTTTTATTTTGTTGTTGCAGTCGCTCTAAATTACTTTATTTTTAAGAAATTATAATATGTTTTTTGTTTATGTGGTTTTGAATTTTATAATGTTTTTTAAATTTACCTGATAAACTATTTTATTTTTAGTATCTTATTACGCCTATGGTAATATTTTATAGTTTTTAGAATCTTTGTTACTTATTATTATATTTCGTATTATTATGGGCTGCTATGTTAATTCTGACTTTGTTTCGTATTTTTATAGTTAGACTATCTTTTGGCATTTTAAATTCATCTGCAAACCACATTGTTTTAAGTGCCTCGTTTGTCTTGTTGTGCTCAAAGCAATATATTATAGTTTTTTATTTTATTTGGTTCTCCATTGATTTTCCAACAGTAAGCCTAAATGAAACACGGTAAATATTAGTTACTATTTAGCTAATATCCCAATGATTTTCCAACAGTGGCCCTAAATGAAACATCGGTAGATATTAGTTACTATATTGTTAACACCCCAATGGTTTTTCAACAGTGGGCCTTCATAAACATAACATAGGGCCAATATGTAGAAGTATTGGCAAACTGACTGATAAGTGTTGATGGGCCGGTGTGCCAAACACAATAAGGGCCGATGTTGGCACCAACATATATTGTGTCAATGGGCAGTTGAATAATTAAATGAAAAAGTATATTGGGCCATTGATTTTCCATTATTCAATGTTTATAGGGTTTTTAAGTTTCGCCCTGAGCAGGTCATAAAATGCATTGCGAATTCTGAGGATCATATTTTCTCTGGTTGTAGGCCTAGATTGAAAAACAAGATTTTTTAATCGTCCTTATAAGTCAAAATCTAAAACGGTCAAGTCGGGTGACCTGGCCGGCCAAGGAAACAGGCTTCCGATCTAATTAATTTAATTTTAAAAATCTTTACGGTGTTAGTGTTACAGCAGACATTTTACAAACTTAAAAATAATACAAACTGACTATTTTTAAAAGTGCATCTACGCTACACCTTAGGGGTCGCACACAGGCGAAAATCGGGGAAAAGCCGGCCATAAATAGTAGTAGTGCTGATATGAATCACAAACATGTTTAATCGTAAGAAAATGTTAAAACTAAGATAACACGTTCATTTAAACATTTTTAAAGCCCTCCCCCCTCCCCTTGGGTTCATTTATTGCATTACATAAGCGCTGTGTAAGTACCCATTTTCTTTTAAAAATTAAAATCTATGAAAAATGTTACTATTATTATTAGACTGTTGTTATTTTAACAATTTAAGCAGTTAACAGTTTAAAATTCATAATAAGAGCGTTTACTTCGGCTCGAATTGAAGTTGGATTGAGGCACTTAACAGAGAGAGAGAGGTAAACCATTTTAATAGAATTGTAGGATTGAGATAGTTAATCCTGCATTTTTTCCAAATTGACTTGCCTTTGTCACTGTTGAGTGCCTCAATCCGACTTCAATCTGCGCTGAAATAGACGCTTTTTGACTGAAAATTTTGTTGTATCCTGCATTTCGGCTGGTTGAGCTTCATTCATTGACGAAGAAAACTCCAACTCAATATTTAACCAATCTCGATTTTTATTTTCAAATGCAGTTTTATTTCTTGATGCTGTTGACCATTTTGTGTCATATTTCTCGATGAATTTATATAAGACTTTTGAAGACTCTTCTGACAAGCGTTCAACTCGCATGGTAGAGGTCACTCTTTCTGCCAAATAACGACACTGCTCCATTCTTTCCTTGGACTGACAAATTCTTAACCAATTGACAAGTTGGTTTCTTTTAAACAAAGCAGATTTTTTTGCAGTACCTGAAAAAATAAGTTGTAATTTTGTTAATTATTGTATTACTAGCAATAGCCTATGTTCATCGGGGATAATGTAGGATTCTAATGGTAAAAGAATTTTTAAATCGATCCAGTAGTTTCGGAGCCTATTCAATTCAAACAAACAATCAAATCTTTCCTCTTTATAATATTTGTACAGATTATACTTTGCAATCAATGGTACTTCAAATTACATTAGAAAAATCTTCCAAATTGAGACCGTAGCTTGAAGAATTGAATGTTAATTCTAAAAACTACATTATCAATAGCTGTTTGGATTATAATTTATATTTTGAAACTACATGAATGATGGTTAAAACTGTTTCTTTAATTCTTAGTTCAATGTAATTAAAACAATATATTTTAATAAGATTTCGCCATTTAAAATTGGTCGCCATATTGAATTTTAAACCCATATGGCAATTTTTTTATTTCTGTATTTAATTTTCTATAAAATATGTTTTATTTTATAAAAATTGATTTATTCTTTAAGTTAGTAGGAGAAAATTATTTGTTGCGTTTGGGACCTACATTTTATACGAATTTGGACCCAGACCATAAACCTTTAAAAATATTTTCTCGTCAAGATCGCAAATTATCGCAGCCACTTAAGATGGGATCTTACAAAGGACTTATTAAACAATAATTTAAAGCTAATTTAAATGCGGGAAATTACGGAAATCATACTTTTACTTTAGTAAAAAGTGAAAAAATGTGAAACTAAAAAAAAATATATTGTTAACTTTTCAGAACACCAGTATGAAAAAACGTAAAGAAATATTTTAAATAAATATTATTTTTAATATTCTACTTACCACCAGCAATAGGCTCCATAGTTACTTTACAAAATTTTCACCCACACTTTGCCGAAAAACTGAATATAAATTACTAATTTTCACAGGCGCTTTTGAATCACAATGAAATAGTCTCCACTAAATATTTCTGCAAGTGACAAGACTAAAAATAAAAGGGTGATTGTTTATTATACCCAGGTAACTAGATAATGAAATTATACTCAGAATAGGCCTTAATTGCGAAGTTGGTATTTCCGATTTATGGCCAGGTTTTCCCCGAATTTCGCTTGTGTGGGTCGGTCGAAAGGACGCGGAGACGGTGGGCGGAGACCAACAAACTTCCACTACCACAATTTTCGTATAGCCGCATTAAAAATATTATATTTTATTTAGGTTCTTCCAAATTCGGTGTATCGATGCGATGTTGTTTCCGATTGCAAGCCTACAGGAGATAACGTTTTTCGGTAACTATTTTTCACTTAAATGACATAAATTATACACCATTTTAAAGGTAAGGAAATAATCTATTCCTCTGCTGTAACGGATTTTTGAAATAAGAGTCGAGTTAAGAGATAATAGTATCTAAACATAACCGATTTTAGGGTGACCTTCACTCAAGGAAATATTAAAAACTAAATCCAAATTTAAAAAAATATTACAGCAGAAGCCTAGATTTAAGTGTTGGCTTTCACAAAGTTTTTGAAAATTATCGATAACTCATACCGTTCTTGAGAAAAACATTATGACCCGAACCCCAAATTGGATTCAATTTTAGCGGCGCGAATTTACTCTTAATACGTTCATGGCCCATTTGGATATGATTACTCGTTAATCCAATGAACAATGAACAAAATTTTAAACATTTTTGGTTATAACTTCGTTATAAATAGAGATATCGTTTTGACCATTTTTTTTTTAATTTTTAGTGCTCTACTTATTACGGTAAGAAAAAATATATGATTTTATTTAACTTTTTAAAGATATTTAAAGAAATGGGGTAAGTTACAAATCAACGCCATTTCGCAGAACAATGAAAAAATAAATTATTGTTTTATTTTTATGGAAAAATACCTACAAAAATGCTCTTTTATTCAAAAGTTGTTTCAGTAAAATTGGCCAAGCCAAACTGACACTATAAGCTTTTTTCTTTTTCGGGGTAAAACCTTCCCCCACCGCTTTATTTGACAGCCATCAAAAATATTAATGAATGGTTTTTTATTTAAAAATGAGCGTAGATTGCGATGACAATATTTTCAGACCCACTTCATTGGGACTTTAAGCGAGAAAATTAAGCTTTTATGAACTATTATACCAAATACGCCCCCAAGCGGCCATCCCTGAAACTCAAAAGTAATGTCCAGAGTTTCTTATGGAATCATATACAGGGTGTCAAAAAAGTCTGGAATATTGCTAATATCTTCCAAGCCGCTCGTAATTTTTCGACGAAAATTTAGCTGGCAACACAATTTTAAAAAAAGCGTCAGATAAATGTAATTTCACTTTCCAAAGTATACAGGAAAGCCAAAAAGTAGTATCAACTTAGGTTTTAAATGGAAACCCCTGTATATTTTTATGTATTCGAATAGATCTTTTTAAGCCAATTTCAACGGTATACAGTTTTATTTGTTTATCTGCCAAACTGATCGAATTATACGATTTAAAATTTTTCGAATAAGCTATAATTTCTACAAAGCACTTGAGAGCTAATTTTAAATAGGAACATAAAAACAAAGTAAATTATGTAGATGTTTCAACTTTAACAGGTTTATTTCTTTAAAACGACAAGTTTTAATAAACGACCAAAACATAATTCCAAACTGAAATTTTACAAACGGGAACACGTCTTGCAGTAACAATTAGATTACACTACTTTATCAAATGTTCAAATTGTCTGCCATTGTTAGCTAGACAATATCCAAGCCTGTCCCTAAATTCTCGTAATAGGTTATCAAAAGTATTCCAACGAATCTGACGCATTTGATTTCTAATTTTTATTTTTAAGTGATCAATGTTTTCCGGCATATCTTTATAAACTTTAATTTTTAAATCCCCCCACAAATAAAAGTCCAAAGGATTTAAATCCGGAGACCTGGCAGGCCATTCAATAGCGCCCCTTCTAGCTATCCACCGGTTTGGAAATTCTCGGTTCAGGAACTGACGCACCTGCAAACCAAAATGTGCGGGAGCACCATCTTGTTGGAACCAAATGTCTCTTCTATTTGGATATAGGATTTCTAACTGTGAAATGAAAGTTCTGATGTAAGATTTCCCGCAATAAAAAATGGTCCGATAATATTATGACCTATGATACCTGTCCAGACATTCACTTTTTGTGGTCTTTGCGTGTGCTTTGGCCATCCATCGGGGATTGACTGCAGACCAATATATACAGTTATGTCTGTTGACAATACCATGAAGCATAAACGTAGCTTCATCAGAAAAGAGAATATTTTGAGAAAAATTATGCTCAGCATTGCACCTCTCCATCATAATTTCACAGAACTCTGCGTCTATCGAAATCATCCTCTGTAAGTTCCTGAACCAAATGAATCTTAAACGGACGAATTTTTCACTTCCAAATAGAATTTTTGACAGACTGGTAAGTAACATTATGATCCAGTCCATATTGGCGAAGGCGATTGAGTGGGATTCTCTTGAACATGCAGTAAAATATCTATTGCCGTATTACCACCAGTAGCTGTTTTCGGTCGGCCTGATTTGGGTCTGTGATTTACATTTCCGTTTCGTTAAATTTCTTAAGCAATTTACTTACAAACGATTGAGTAATTGCGGGTCGATTCGGATAAATATGATTAAATAAATCACACACTTCGCTTGTGATCTCTTGCGATCACCGATCCATACATAACTACTCAATTTTCTCTTTTCAGTTAAAGCCATCGTTCTTAAAATTAAATGACTAGTTGTAATTAGAAATTTGACACAAAATTGTCATTTAAGTCAACTGACATTAACAGATAATTTAACAAAAATTGAACTTATCCTAAATCAAATTAGAAATCAAATGCGTGATCAGTTTGACAGATAAACACATAAAACTGTATACCTTAAAAATTGGCTTGAAAAGATCTATTCGAATACATAAAAATATACAGGGGTTTTCATTTAAAAACCTAAGTTGATACTACTTTGGCTTTCCGTGTATACTTTGGAAAGTGAAATTACATTTATCTGACCTTTTTAAAATTGTGTTTGCCAGCTAAATTTTCGTCGAAAAATTAAATGTAATATATTTGCAATATTCAGACTTTTGACACCTGTATAATAATACAATAAATTCCATTGTTCTCTGGTAAGCAGGTCCTAAGATACAGCCGCTTACCTCGCTTATTTGGCCACCCGGTACATAGGTGTTTTTATTGGGATCAGACTATCCCTGTATTTCCATATTTACCACTTTATAAAACAAACTATATCACCATTTTGGTTCGGCTTTAAACGAATACATACTCCGTATAATTTTTGGGATGCAAATAGTATATCACAAATATCCGTTATAATAACAAAATTTATTATTCTTAGCACACATGTTTGAGCACCGTAATGTGCATAATGCTGTATTTTTGCATATAAATTATCCTTTATTTACAGAACTCATTTTACAGCACATGGTAAATTTGAACAGTAATTTTTACCACATTGGAAACAATAACAGTTTTTTTTAACGTCTTCGTGCACTTGCTCTGCTAATTGTTTGTGTTTGTGTTAAATATACGGGTGGTGCTGTTACGTATGCAGTATTTACCGGTAAGGCTATTTGGACAGTAAAAAATAAATGGTCTGTGCATTTAACCAGACCCATCGGTCTATGTCCCATGTAAATTTTAAGGGGGTCAAAATTGGCTCCCCTCTACGTTTTAAGAAAAAATTAAAAATCACTTTTGAAGAGACCAATTTGACAAGCCTCGTGTCAAGTTTTAAAAATTTTCAATTAGAATTTGAAATATTCAATTAAATGTAATCGCAAAATTACCAAATTTTCGGTTAAGGTAAAACAATGCAGACACCACTAAAATAAATATCGTCCCTGACATGAGGAAAGGTGTCAATAAATCAGTGACAGTCGGTATTTGAAAAAAAATATATAAATTATTCAATCGACGAAAAAGTATCCATTATTAAGTGGCATTATGCGGAAAACTGTTTTAGAGCAGTTGTTTTCAGTTTATTTCCCCACCAAGCCCACCGGTCCATTTTAACTATTAAACGTATTGTCAGTAAGTTCGAGTCCAAAGGTACTGTAATAAACAATTGTAAATGTTCAACAAGAAAAAGAGAACAGAGATCTTAATATTCTACTGAGTGTGGAGGAAAACTTCATAAAACGGTACACTTAAAAAAAAACACACAAATATTATTCGTATAAATTCGAAAAATATCAAGAGCTGCAGGAAGGAGATGAAGAGCGAAGAAGGCATTTTGTTTTGATATGATGGTAAGAGCAAATAACGACAGGAATTTTTTGAGAAATATTTGTTTTACCGATGAATGAATGTACATTCACCCTCAACAATGAACCAATGTTCAGAATTGCCGGTATTGGAGCCAAAAAAATTAACATCGTTTTGTTCATACTTAAACACAATATCCCCAAAAAACAAATATATTCGTGGGAATTATCGGACACCATATCATTGGACCCTTTTTTATAGGCTATAACCTGACAGCAGAAACCTATTTGGACTTATTTTAAAATCAAATTGGACCCGCCTTGGAAAAATCAAATTATCCGGTACCAAAGGGATGGTACCCCCGCCCATAATGCCCGTATGGTTAGAGAGTACCTGGAAAATGCTTTTAACGGCAATATTAGTGGTCTACGGTACCGGATACTTTGGCCAGCAAGGTCACCTGATCTTTCACCGAATGACTTCTTTCTGTGGGGTCACTAAAAAGTGTCATTTTTAAAAGTGTAAAATTTGAGAATCTAAACCAGCTACAAAACGCTATTTCGTTAGAATGTAATAAAATTTCGCAATATCAATTTAGCAATGTTCAAAATGAATTTTATGATCGGTTGGGATATTCTTTAGCTGTTAATGAGGGGTTGTTTAAATATTTGATTAATTAATGTTTTTATGTGATTCTCTATTATTTTTAAAAAAGTTATTGTATTTTATTTCATTTTTTTCCACACCTAGTAAAATATTAAGATTTCAGTTTCCTCTTGTTTCGGATCTATTTTCGATCTTCTGAGTTTAATATTTACAATTATTTAATGCGATGGCTTTGGACTCGAATTTACTGACAATACTTTTAATGGTTGAAATGGACCAGATAGGCTTGATAGGAAAATAAATTTAAAAATATTTCAGATACTGCTATTGGTTTAATTAAATCCTAGTATGATAACATTAGTTTTTTAATGATCGAAAGTAATAATTGTTATTAGTTAAATTTAATTGTTACATTAAATAAAAGGTTTGATAAAAAAATAAAGATAACGTGTCTTTTACTTTAAATTTAATGGTTGTGAGATTGATGAAACGAAAAAACAAACATTCTTTGAATTCTGCTGTACAGGGTCTTTAATTATATTTACGTGGCCTTTATTTTTAAAGACAGAAAAAATGTTTTTAATAAAAATTGTAGGTTTTTTTCTATAGTATCTTTTGAAATTATCAGTAAAAAATATCGCAATAAAAAATGGAAAAATATAGGCAACTTCAACTTTTTTATTGGAACACCCTGTATATTATGCACTACAATAAAAATTTTAATTTAATTATTATTATATATTATTAAATATATAATACATAATATAAAAAAATTATATATATATATATATATATATATATATATATATATATATATATATATATATATATATATATATATATATATATATATATATATATATATATATATATATATATATATACTTATAAATATATATATATATATATATATATATATATATATATATATAATATATATATATTTAATATATATATATATTATAAAATAAATTGGTGGGAGAATGTATGGGGATCTTGGAAACCACGATAGATAGAAAATCGGTTAAAGAGGAAAGTTTTGGACAATTATTATGTTAGTAAGCTAATGCCGTTTACTACATGGTTTTATCTATTTAGGTTTTGAGAAATTTTGACAAAACCTAAAACATGCATTTTCGAAAATATTTGTTTTTTGAAATAAATGAGGTTATAAACTCGTAAATTATAACATGTTGAAATCAGAATAAAAAGCACTATTTGGCGGCGTAAAAATCCAATATGGCGTCCATATGATAAAATAAAGTTGATGATGATTCTAAAAACCCGAAACGTAGAAAATAAAAATTGACTACTCGGTCATATTCTACAAAAAAATTTGCTTTAAAGAAGTTTTTACAGATTTCAAAAATTTTCACTCATAAAAATAATATGGCCGATTTTCGAAAATGCATGTTTCAGGTTTTTTCAAAATTTATCAAAAACCTAAATAGATAATAGTAAACGGAATTAGCTTACTAACATAATTGTCCAAAACTTTCCCCATTTAACCGATTTTCTATCTATCGTGGTTTCCAAGATCCCCATACATTCCCCACCAATTTGGGACACACTATATATATATATATATATATATATATATATATATATATATATATATATATATATATATATATATATATATATATATATATATATATATTATATATATATATATATATATATATATATATATATATATATATATATATATATATATATATATATATATATATATAATATATATATATATATATATATATATATATATATATATATATATAAATATATATATATATATATATATGTATATTTATATATATATATATATATATATATATATATATATATATATATATATATATATATATATATATATATATATATATATATATATATATATATATATATATATATATATATATATATATATATAAATATATATATATATATATATATATATATATATATATATATATATATATATATATATATATATATATATAAATATATATATATATATATATATATATATTATATATATATATATATATATATAAAACATTGATGGTATTTGAATGAACCATTTTTAACATATTTAAGCTTAAAATATAAATAAATTGAAAAAAAAAATCATAATAGTATTAAGAAAGCTATGAAAACATTAAAATTGTTTTAATAAATTTGACGTATTGATATTGTAAAATGTTGAAATTTATCATTTTAACTATTAAAAGTAGTTTGTATTGCTTTTTTGTCGATAGGCTATTCAGAAGAACAAAAAATTGTTATTATGCGTCCTTTTTATGATAATAATAATGTGATGACAGTGCAAAGAAAATATTACTTATATCCTTAACAACGGGTACTATCTATAGATACTATTAAATATATAGTAAGAAAGTTTATTGAACGAGAAAGCTTTAAAATGAAGAAAAGGAGTGCAGCACGAAATGAAAATAAAGTTTTGAATATCCTCGTTTTTTTCAGAATAATTATTATACTTTTTCTATTGGACTAGCACTAACAACTTTTAATCATTTTAGAAACTCCTGAAATATCAATCTCGGATGCGGCATCTGAGCTTAATAAAACAGATTATAAAATTTATTTACCCTTAAAATTTTACAAATTTTATCCTTATAAATTTATGTCCGTACAGAATCTTCCTGAACAAAACATGCAGGACCGACCTAAGTATGCATTGGAAATGGCTAGGTTTATGCAGCAGGATCCAAAGTTTTTAAATAAAATTCTATTCACCGACAAGTCTTCCTTCACTTTAGCAGGAATGTTTAATGACAAAAATAAACATTATTGGTCCAGAGAAAACCATCACCAAATTCAGGAACATTACAATGTTATTGTTTCCATGGCTTTCTTGATACTAATATGAAACTTTTTTGTAATTTATCAATTATTTAACCAAAAATTTTTAAAAAATGGTTCATGCAAATATCGTCAATGTGTATATATATTTGAAATCAGAAAAAATAGATCTTTCGTTGTAGTGCATAATATATAGGGTGTTTTATTTAAAAAAGTTGAAGAGTATATTTTTCCACTTTTTTATTGCGATATTTTTTTACTGATAATTTCAAAAGATAATATGGAAAAAATCCTAGAATTTTTATATAAAACATTTTTTCTCTATTCAAAAATAAAGGCCTCAGAAGCCACGTAAATATAATCAAAGACCCTGTACGTCAGATTTGACAAAGCCTTATAACAAATTGTTTTCCGGTGGTCTACATTTAATTAAATAATTCAAGATTCGCTTATTAAAATTTTGTGAAATTTGGCACGAGGGTTTGTCAAATTGGTCTCTTCAAAAAGTTATCTTACATTGTTTATGTAAAATGTACAGGGAAACCAATAATTGACCCCCTTAAAATTTACATGGGATTTCCTATGTTCCGCTCGGCAACACCACCCGGTATTTAATTTAATTCTTAAAAAAAGCCGTTTTACAAATAAACTACCTTAAAAAAAATTGCAGCAATATTAGCATATTTTATGTTACTGTGTTGGTTTATGTATGTTTCATTGTAATCGGTGACGATTTTAATATTTTTCAATGCACAAACCTCGTTCAGCGACTATTTTTCTTATTAATTTACATCTGCTAGTCCTTCCCACCCGCCCAATCTATACCCATTGACTAGACGTTCACTTGAAATTACCCCTATCGTCAAATTTAAACCTAATCTAAAACTGCTTCATTAAAATTTGTCACACAGAAAAAAACCTAAAAATATAATCAGTCTTTTCAACTTGACAGCTCGACTAAAGGACAATAAAGGGCTAAATATCTCGGGAACGAAAACACGCTAGGTACGAGACGTGGAGTGTATAAAATTTTTGCATCATTAATCAAGTTTTAAATAAGGGTTTTCTAACGTACGAATTTTAAAAACCGTTTATCTTTGCCGAGGTTTTTGACAGTCGGGTATAATAACGACAATGAAAATTGTCGAGGGGATCATTAACGAATATAAGTAATTATTTTCGGGCGATTTTTATTATTTCCTTTAATTACGACCAGAAATATAAGACTTTTTTTTTAATGGAATTAATTATTTATGGTACTAGTGTGTTATGTTGAAAATAAGTTACGCAAAATAGTTATTTACCTAACAAGTGCGGAAAGTGATACTTTTCTGCACGCGACGACAGTTACACGAACGACGTGAAGCGGAGTTCGGGTAAGCCGTCAAGGGTGGAAAAGACACTTTCCGTACGTATTAGGTACAACATTTTTTCTACTAGTGTGTGAAAAAAGTCAAACTAAACAAATATTAGATAATATTCATTTTAACCATTAGTACCGATTATTATTAACAACATTAATCGTAAAGGAACAATTGGTAGCATTTTGCAAATGAATCGCAGAGGCAAGTTGTTGTGGGTAAGTTGCGGAGTTGGAGATTGCCGTTGAGGTGCAATTAAACCGGTCGTCGTTACAGGTAACAGAGATACATTGTTGCTTGCTAGAAGACGGTACAATGGACCTTGAGTGCGTTTTGCTGTGTTCAAAGGTAGATGAATTTTGGGATAATATTTTGTTTGATAAGTCCTTCTTGAAACTTGTAGAGCTTTCTAGGTAGCCTTCTGCACCAGATGATGACTTCCAACCTCCAAGTCTTTTAATATTCGTTATGCCTTCACCAGAATCAGCTAACATTGTAGCTGAGGAACGGCGAAAGCTATGTCCCGTGTAAAGTTCTGGGTTTGGAAGACGTAAATAGGCAAGCTATTTCAAGGGCATCTTGCCAAAAGTATTTATTCTATGCACTGGACAGTACAAGCCAATTTTTGTAATTAACAAAAAATCTTCTGTGTGGTGTTTCGGGCTTTCGTAAACTGGAATACTCTTTATACAAAGCTAGATATTTTCCATTTTCAATTTCCTCGGAAATGACAAAACTTCGGCTAGAATGGTTTTGGAGTCTGGAATATTTACAATTAAAAGATTTCCCTTATCGTCAATATCATCAATGATAATTTTCATCAATGCTTCTCGACGACACGCACCAGCTAGTCCGAAAATTGTAGCTACCTTTATCGCTAGATAGAAATCATTTGGAGCATCATTAAAAAATTTTGCTATTTCATCTTTCGAGAAAATTTTGGCCTTCTTGGGTCTAAATCCCACATTTTGCTTCTTCAAAAATGATGTAACTTTGAAATATTTGCTTAAATCCATGTTCTTTTCGATCTTAATGACACTTTTTAACATGGAATACCTTGACCATAAGGTATTGGGTTTACATGTTTTAGCAAGTTCCGCGAAATATGCCATAAAAACTTCTTTTTTCATACTTTTGATTTTTTCCTCGCCACACCAGCTATTCTTTCTCGTACCTGTGCCTCGACTTAGACGGAAACAAATCTAAATTTGCTATTTCAGCTGCTTTGAGAATGGATTCAGGTAATTCCTCGTCAGAAGACTCCATGGGAAACGTTTTTTATTCAAAATCGACGATACTGATCAGAATGTACTAAAGACAGTTTTAATTATCAATGACTTTTAATGACTTTGATCTTTTATAGTATGGACACAGGCACCGGTCAAAACTAAAAACCTGACAAGCAAGTTTAATATATACCAGGATGTTTGAAACAATGTTTTTAAAACAATATTAATTTTTAGTGAATATTTCGTTGATTTTACACCTAATTTGTACAAATAAAAGAATACTATGCCAATAATAGAATTATACTAAGTCAAACTTCAGAATTAAAAACATTTTAAGTACCTGTTTAAGTGGAAAATTTGCAAGGGTTAACTTTTCCGCACTAGTGCGGAAAAGTGATTATTTTCCGCACTAGTGCGGAAAACTGACACTTTTCAAACTAAATTGTGTGCGGAAACGTGCTGCTTTCCACACGCTAGTAGAAAATAGTTTTTTTCTTTACAAGTGCGGAAAGTGATACTTTTTCGCAACTGTTAGGAACAATATGTTTTCTACAAGCGAGAGGAAAAACCAACATAAGTTTAAAGATTTATGATTAAAATATTATTTATTAACGAAGGAATTTATACACTAATTATTATTATTAACATTTATAGTAAAGTGCAATTGGTCGCGTTTTGCAAATTTATTGCTGACGCGAGTTACTTTTCTGTAGAAATCGTTGACGGCGGCGGCGTTGGGTTTTTGATGAGCCAATCTTTTGCAACTATGGAAGTAGTTTCTTTAACCGAGAGGTTTAGTACACTGGAAGATGGTATTGACGGTTGTTTCTGGATAGTGGAAGGTGTAAAATTGAGTATTTTGTTTGAAATATTCGTTCTAAAATTTGTTGAATTCTCGAGGTATCCTTCAGCGACTGATGTAGACATCCAGCCTCCAAGACGTTTAATGTTGAATATTTGTCCTCCGGAGTTGCAAGAAATGTTGCAGAGGATCGGCGAAAGCTATACCCAGTGTACAATTCCGGGTTAGGAAGTTTGAGATAGGCTGCTAGTTCCGATGGCAATTTTCCGAAGGTATTAATGCCGATACATACGTGGAGTCTGTACGGTACACACTCCGCAAAAAATCGCCTATGTAGTGTTGTCGGCTTTCTTAAACTGGCATACTTTCTATATAGATTCAAAAATTTTCGATTTTCGGCATTTCCAAAAATGACAAAGCTTTTAGAACTGAGATTTTTTGAGTGTAGGATGTATATCATTACTAAATTTCCTTGGTCTTTAATATGGTCCAGACATATTTCTGTTAACTCCTCTCTACGACAAGCGCATATATTATTACACTATCTGGTTTCACTTCACGAACTGGACATCCAGTTCACGAAATGGACAACTACGCCAAGAGGGTGCGACATTTACAAATGAAGAAGTTAGCGATTTTCGCATATTTTTTGATAATCACCTGATCAGTGACCATTTAAATTCAGCCATAAAAAAATTGCATATATATTTTTTATTATTTTGTTGACCACTACCAAATCAATAAAATGTATAACATGCACAACTAAAATTATGGAATTTCGTCGAACAATACATATTTATTACAAGTTTTATTTTAAAAAATTCCGGTAATAATTTTTATCGGAAAATATTCCTTTGTTTTACAAAAATATTTTTATTTCTAGAAATTTTATAGCTGTTATTGTGTTTTGATACGCTTTTATGTTGAATGTCCCAGCTTTTTTTAACTTGTGGCAGTCCACCGAGGCCTAATGTCTAATTACAAGAAGTCTGTATTTACTTTTAGTATTATTACAAGTAATTAAATTCATATAAGAAAAAGTAACCGCAAAATTCGCCTGTTATAGCGACGAGCGAAAAAAATATAAAAAAATTCTTACAGTTATACGATTACTCCTTTGTAGGCAGCAGCTCCACATATAGTCCGGGAAACGAACCATTTTACCTAGCAATTTCTTTAAAATGCATAAAAAAACTTGAAATTTTGAAAGTATGTAGAAAATAGTCCAAAGATCCAAATCTATATCGTGCCGAAGGGAGCCTTTATCTTGGGAGTGGTAGCCAAACTTTCTCGGGGAATGTAATTTTTATATATTTTGACCACAGGAATTGATAGAAAAATTATTTCTAAGCAAAAAATGTTGCACTTTTTTTTGAAAAATGCATTCCTTTCGAGTTATTGGTTATAGAACGTCGGAGTTTTTCGTCCATAAAATCAACGTTTTTAATAGGTTTTTTGCAAATAACTCGATAGCTATGCATTTTATAAAAAAAAAACTGTATATGTTTTAAAATTGTAGCTTTTTAAGAAACAAATATTGTTTTTTGTGTAATTGCTGTAGGACCAATATAAACCAAGTTTTGGTTCATTAAAGGTTAGCTGTTATTCATCAAACACAGAATTTCAGAGTTTCAAAGGCAAATAACGCAAAATCTACGTATTTTTCAAGGCAAACTTTTTTAAAGCATTTGCAAAGACCTTTTTTAAGGAAAAGAAGGATTTATTATAAAAATTGAGCGAGATATGATTAAACTAAGCTTAGACCAAAATTTTTTTGACCACAAAAATCTTCGAAAACAACCCCCTAATTACCACCCCAATTAAAATGAGTCATAGCCCTTTTTTAGTTCTCTTTATTTATGTCTCGTTAATACATTCCAAAATTTCAAGCAATTTAAATTGCTTAATTTTGAAAAAAATGAATCCGCAAGTAAAAATTAAATTTCAGAATTTTAATAAGAAATGACCTTTTCTTTAAAATAACTCAAAATCTAAGGAAGATACGTTAAAATAACTAAAGAAGTAATTTGTAGCTTTTTAACTAGCAAACATTTTTTTTTATTTACTGTATGACGGAAACTAAGTGAGATATAAACGTTTAAAACGCGTGTGTATAGACGAGCACTACCTTGTTTCAGCCCTTTAAACTCACCTTTTTAGAAAAAGTAAGGGTTTTAAACAGTTTTAATATATAGGACTCTATAGCTCATGAAAAAACAACAAAATGGTATTTTAAAGAACTTTTTATCACAAAAACTGAAGGAGTTATGCTTAAAATACCAATTTTTCATAACGACCATTAATAGTTATTAGAATCTCAAATACATTTTTGTAAATATCTTTTTATTTCAATACATTTTTTAAAGTAATTGTTCGTATTTTTTCTATTTTATCCATTAAATAGTTTCTTTTTCATTTAACCATAATAGGGGTTGCTTTTAAGGGTTGAAATACTTCAACTAATATTTTAAAGATTAAACATTTATTATTTAACTTATTTAAGCCAAGTTTTACTTGATTAAAGCCTCAGTATGAAAATGAAAATTAGTTTTAAAGGTTTTAGTAATGGAGGGTAGTTTTTACCCCCTTAAAAATAAAAAAGCGCGGCGTAATGCACACTTTAAGGGTGAGTCGAACTTAATTCCAAATTTTTATTTGATTTGATGCATGTTTTAAAAAATCCGCGGTTTTGTATTGTAGGATTGTGAGCGATGGATTTTTAAGGATTAAAAAATTACAAAATTAAATTAGTAATACTTTTGAGTAGTCACATTTTTCAATTACAACTCTGTGACAATAGGTTAATTTTTCTAGGGTTAAAATTTCTTTTATTAAATCATAATAAGGGTTAATTTTTAAGAGTTGAAATACATTAAATAATGTTACAAATAATTAAATACTTAATTTTCAACGTATTTAAGCATAATTTTATGTGACTTAGGCTTTAATATATAATATTTCAAGGTTTTTGCAATAAGGGGTAGTTTTCACCCCTAAAAAATAAAAAGCGACCTTTAGCATACTGGAGATTTTAAAGAGGAGGGCAAGTTAAGCTTAATCCCAAATTTTCATGCAAAACACTGTTGATGATATACTACTAGGGTTCATTTCCGGGAATTCTCGGTTGAGAATTCGGAAATCGTATAGGGCTTTGTTCCCGGGAAATTGTTCGAAAAACTCGAGAACTCGAGATATCATATTTGAGTCTACGAAATTATAAATAAAACTATTTGCGTTTGCGTTTGTTTTAAAGTTTTGAAATTTAGTGATGTTGTTGCCTAACAAGCGACGACCAAACGTTATGAAAAGTTTGCAAGAAGCCCTGTGAAATAGTTCTATATGTAAACCATGCCATCCATTTAGCTATTCTTGACAGTTTTGCAAAAACAGTCAGTAGTTACAGCTGCTAGGTGCCTCGAACACCAGCGATGATGAACTCAGCAGCTCCGATGAGCAGCACTGATAACCATGATGAATCTAATATATCTATGAAGAACCTAGACCGAAAATTATTGACGAGCATAAACAATGATGACTGAGACCCTAATAAAAATTTCATTTGAATTTTTTTTCTAATTAACATGCCAAAAATGGAGCTGTGATTGTAATTTAATTATAAGTTAGGATAAAGTTAACGTTTTCATGTTAAAATTTTTTGTTAATTTTTGTTTTTTTTAAAAAGAAAGAAGCTAGAAGTTTTAAGTCAGTAAGCCTTATTTTTAGTTTGTTTTAAGAAAAAGAAGCTAATTGTGTTGAAGACTATCAATAAAAGTCTTATAATTATTTTTATACTTTTATTTGAGAGGACAACCTGAGAAGACCCGAGATATTAGCCTCGAGAATTTTCGAGACCCGAGAAATTGATAAGCTCGAGAAATCATGAACCCTATATACTACTGACTGATAATATATTAATTTCCAGGGTAAATTATTTTTTTTAAATTAATTTATAATAAGGGTTGATTTTTAAGGGCTAAATATTTTAAATAATGCTGCAAAGAACAAAAAATACTTTTTTAAGTAATTTGAGCCAAATTTTACTCAACTTCAGATTCAATGTACGGTATTATAGGTTTTAACAATAAAGTGTGGTTTTCACCCCTAAAAAATAAAGAGCGCCCATAGGCTTATTATAGATTTTAAAGAGGAGGGTAAGTTTAATTTCAAATTTTCATGCAAATCTATGCATTTTGAAAAAATTGCCAGGTTTTGCACTTCTTTCAGCTTTGCTTCCTAGACTAATACTAGACATTTTAAGAGTGCATTTACGCTACACCTTAGGGGTCGGGCGAAAGGACGACGAGACGGTGGGCGGAGACTAACAAACTCCCACTACCACAATTTTCGTATAGCCGCATTAAAAATATTAGGTTTGTTCCAGCACGTCGAAAAACCGTCACCGAACGATCACGCTCATGCGCAGTGATTAAAGTGCGTTCCAACAGAGACGTGACGGTTATCGGACGATCCTGTTTGTGTACCAACAAAACTTGGGATCATTTAGTTACGGTTTCAGAACGGTAATTCTGATACATGGCCTAAATTGAAAACTATTTGGGTTGACTTGCGCATTGAACATCTTGGCACTTGATTTTTAACAGCTGTTTCATGTTTATTGTTTCATATTTCATCTTCATATGTTTACTGTTAAGGTAGGATTATGCAGAAAACTTAAGTTAATTTAAGTTAACAAAAATTAAGTTATTATAAATTAAGACATTTGTGTGAAAACATGCCAATCAGTTTAAAAATAACAATAAAATTTAGCATACGTAGGGCAAATCACTGTTAATAGGGTTTTCGTGATTTCTATTTTATTGGTGCACTCTCTGGCAGCTGTCCGCCGGTAATTTGTTAACTTCTTAAATAAATATTCGTCTAAAAAATATATAATTTTGTTACATTTTTTTATAACGCATGGGAAAGACGAGTTTCTGTAAGCCTATTGTATGATGTTATTGTGTGGAAGTTTAATTATTTTAAAAAGGAAACGTTTATTTCATTTTATGATAAGGTTAAAAAATTAAAATAAGTTAAGAAAGTTAAAAGTTGTTTATCTTTTTAACTTAACTTAATTTTTATTTATGTGTATAATTAAAACCATTTGATCACATAATGTTTATTTTTTCTTGCGTGACTTTAACTTATTTTAAATTAATTTAATTTTTCTGCATAATCCTAACTTTATTTAGCGAATAGCGTGCAACGTGCTTTAGCATTTTCTATTTCCTCGCTTGTTTAATTATTCAAAAACATTAATTTTTACACCTCCTAAGCACATCATTAAATTTAATTATCTTTAAAGATGAGTGACGATATTATGAGTGATATCTGCTAACTTTGATCACAAAAATAATAAGTAGAAAAATAGGTTATATTTTCAACGCAAAAATTCAAAAACTTTTGATTTGACAGTCCAAAAAAGTCCGCAAAGCGATCCAATGTTTGTACTTTTCGTACCGTCACGAAACTATTTTAAGGCCGCGATGCTCTAAGAGCACCAAAAACAGTTCAAAAAAGATTTCGAAACGAAACCGGGTTTCCTGTTGGAACAAACCTATTATATTTTATTTAGGGGTTGCAAGCCTACAGGAGATAACGTTTTTCGGTAACTTATTTTCTAAATGACATAAACAATACACCTTTTTAAAAGTAAGGAAATAATCTATGCCTCTGCTGTAACGGATTTTTGAAATATGAGTCGAGTTAAGAGAAAATAGTATGTAAACATAACCGATTTTAGGGTGACTTTCACTAAAGGAAATATTAAAAACTAAATCCAAATTTAAAAAAAAAAACTATTACAGCAGATTTAAGTTACTGGATTTAAGTGCGGGCTTTCATATAGTTTTTAAAATTTATCGATAAGTTTTACCGTTTTTGAGAAAAACATTATTCCCCGAACCCCAAATTGGATCCAATTTTCGCGGCGCGAAGGGACTCTTAATTTCAAATGTTCATGCCAATCTATGCATTTTGAAAAAATTGCCAGGTTTTTCACTTTTTTCATCTTTGAATAGAATTTTTGAATATTTTCGGATCTCTGAAAAAAATACCGAAGAGAAATAAATTGAGACTTATACAAAATTTTTTTCTAGATTTCGGCAGACATGATCTTTAAGCATTTATTAAGGTGAAGATTCCAAAAACTTTCTAATCTTTAAATATTTTTTCAAAGCTGACACATTTTCAGTAAAATATTTGTCAATTATTTATTGATAAATACCCGTTATATCGAAAATGGTCGCTTTTACAAAATAAGATTTTTTGCACAAAAAGTATTCAGTGTCTTTCAGGAATATGGATGTACTTTTTCAGAATTTTTGTCTCAAAATTTTTCTATTCGCATTTTAAGAATGAAGGAGGGAAATTCGCGGCTTGTCCAGATAAACTGTAAAGGGATGTATAAGAGTGACAGAGAAAATATTTATTTATTTATTTATTTATTTCCATTCTTCATTACTTAAGTTCCATTATTGTGAACAAAGTATGCGTCAAATATAAAACTAACTAAACCTAATAACAATAAATTTAAAATACACAAATTTAATTACTTAAAATTACAATTACAAAATGCAATAACAAATAAAAATAAATAACGTAAATACATTGTACAAATTATTACACGAACAAGAGACATAGAGACAAAAAAAGCCACCAGAGGAAAATAAAATCCTACAAGAATAGTTATTTATATTAATATTAGATTAAAGTAATCCAAATGAGAATACAAAGGGTTTTCTAAAAATATGTCTTTGATAACTGACTAAACTTTTTTAAATTCTGTTATAGATTTTATTCTATAAGGTAGCCTGTTAAATGCCTTAACAGTCATATACAATGAACTCTTTTTCAAAAATGCATTGTTATGTCTCATAACACTAAGATTGCAGGGGTACCTCGTTTGCATTCCAACATTAAACTGAGAGTTAGTAGGAAAATAGTGTTGGTATTTTTTATAGAAAGTCAAAATTTTATAGAAATAAAGTGAATATACGGTCATAACTTTATACTTTTTAAATAGAGGAGCAGCATGCTCCAGGAAGGTGACTCCCTCCAAAGATCTCAACATACGCTTTTGAAGAAGTAGTAATCTATTTATTCCTGGTGAAGAACCCCAAGCAGTGATACCATATGCTAGTTTGCTCTGGACACACGCATTTATGTACAGTAGTATTACATGTTTATTTACCTGCTTTCCCAAATTATTTACCACAAAAAAACGCGATGTTGCCAAACTATTTGCTAGTTGTTCTATGTGTAAGTCCCACGAAAGTTTACTTTCTATGTTTAAGCCAAGAAATTTTGTATTTTCTTCGTTTTTAATGGAATTTTGATTAGGTTTTATTAGCGAACTTTGTGGGTTTTTGTCTAGTTTGTTACTACTTTTAAATTGGATAACGACTGACTTATTTGCGTTTAGTTACTCTATTTCCGGTCTCAACTGCCCCTGTATATGAGCGATCCCTAACTACAATAGAAGTGTCATCTGCAAACTGACAGATATGCACATCGCTATTTTTGCTCAGATGTTCTGAAAGATCATTACAAAATATTAAAAAAAGAAGTGGAGACAATATTCCCCTGGGGTACTCCAAATTTTAGAGAAAGAGTGTCAGACTTATAGGCAAAGTTTTCGTATTCACCGTTCCTGGCAGTAAGCTGGACATATTGTTGCCTATCTGTTATATATGATATTATCCATTCCAAAGGAGGTCCATAGATACCATAAGACTTAAGCTTTTCCTTTAGAATTTTACTGTCTATTACGTCAAAAGCTTTACTTAAATCGTAAAAATGCCTATTGTGTAGAATCCCTGATCTAAACTTTTTGTTACGAAGCTTAGTGCCTCAAAAAAGGCAGTTTCAGTCGATTTGCCTTCCAAAAACCCATGTTGAAAAAGAGAGAACAGTTTATTTGTCTTAAAGTATTGAATAAGTTTGTCATAAAAAAATTTCTCAAAGATTTTTGAAAAGATAGACAAATTAGAAACCGGTCGATAGTTCTCAATAGATCCGCGGTCGCCCTTTTTATAGATGGGTATTACTTTGCTAATTTTCAATATATTTGGAAAAACACCACTGCTAAAAGATGAGTTAATTATATTTTCTAGAGGAGAGCAAATAGTATCGGCAACGTGCTTTAATATAAAACAGGGTATTCCATCGGCACCAGCTGACTTTTTTCTTGCAACTTTTTGAATTACATTATACACTTGGATATACGTAGTAGGCGTTAGAAAAAATGTTTTATTTGTATATTTAGGAAAGTGTTTCCGCTTATTGCTCTTTAAATCATTTGCAATTTCATTTACTGATGGTTAAATTTATCGCATAAAATTTTGTTTTTAATACTACTACTGCTAAAATTATTTGTATTTGGGTTTATAAAATCTGCCGGAGAATGGAATGTATTTTTTCCTCTATTTGTATTTATTATTGACCACGCTGTTCTGTTTATGTTTTCCGATCGTTCAAGCAATCGGTCATTGAACTTTATTTTGGCATCACTTATAGTTTTTTTGTAATGTTTATTTAAGTTTTTATATTTTAACTTAAGAGTCTCATCCCCTGTTATAGTCGACAACCAGTGCAGATTTTTGACTTGAATTGAAAGCCTTTTTATATCATCGTTAATCCATCTACCATTTAACCGACATTTTTTATTATTATTTTTTTACGAAAGTCTTTTTCTGGAAAGGATAACTGAAAATAGTAGTCAAATATACTAAAAAACTTCTCAAATTTTAAGTTAATGTCTGTTTCTGATATAACGTCATTCCAAGTTTCAGAGCTAAGATATTTATAAAATACTTTTTTATTTTCATTTGTATAGCAACGTTTTTTTATGTTTAATGAACTTACCTCCTCAAGATGTTTATCTTGCTCAATGTCCATGACCAACACCCTATGATCAGAGAAGCAACAGTCCTCCAAAAACGCAGAAATTTTGTTGTAGTTTGTATAGATATTATCCAGCAGGGAGCCTGAAGCATACCTGGTCGGCTGATTAATGGAAGATTTCAGATTGTAAGAACACAATAAATCAGCCAAGAGTCTACTACTACCCACGTCGGACAACTGATCAATGTTAAAATCTGCGCCCAAAAAGACAAAGGACGCCATTTTAAAAGCCAAACTAATAAGCTTTTCCAACCTTTCTAAAAACAGATGTAAGTTGCTCATGTTATGACTTGGCGAGCGATAGACTGATAAAAATATAGCCACTTTATTATTTATTTTAAACCGGCAAGCCGTATATTCAAAAATTTGTTCAACATTTTGAAGATTAAAGGTTACTGGTTTTACTCTAATGTCAGATCTAGCAAACAGGGCAACCCCACCACCCCGCAGTTCAGATCTACAAAAATAACTACATAAATTGTAATTTTCTAATACAAAAGAGTTTATTTCTGATTCGCCACACCAATGTTCATTTATACTAACTAAAGCAGGGCAAATGTTATTAAGAAAAACATCAATTTCTAGCTTCTTGTTTCTAATGCTCCTAGCGTTTATTTGACATATTCTTACGTCCTCCCGAATGAAAACTTTCTGGTCGTCGAAAAAACTTAAATTCGCCTAGCTTAATTCCCTTAGCCCATGCGGGGCTATTCAGAATGGTATCTTTCATATCTGATTGGACGCCCACTCTAAAGAACATTTGACCCTCTTGATTTTAATTTAAAACATTTAAAATCTAATTCTGGCCAATGCTTATTTAAAAGTTTATCACTGAAGAAGAATTTACATTTCCAGATATATTGCCAATGTACAGCCATGCATAGGATGTTGCACCTCTTAATTCGACGATTTGTGGATCGCTTAGCGTGTGTCAGATATCTGTCTAACATTCTCACTCTGACTGCTAATGCTTGTTGTATTTGTTTATTTTGTTGACTGTTGGCACCCGTGATTTGGAAGAAACTGCGCTGTCACCTGTGGGTCAGGAACAGACATTCTTTGCGTTTTATTACTGGCACTATCTCTCTCTTGCACTTTGGTTTTATCCTTATTTTGTTGGTTTTTGGAATCTTTGCCCCTATCCATATTTTTACTTTTTAGGTTTGAATTTGGCGCTTGGAGTTTGTTTGTTTGACCTTGCGCATTACTCTTATGATCGATAGGCGGTGCCTTGTAAAATGTCGGTAAGTTAGATAACTTTGATATGATTTCATTTTGAATTTTTATTTGCTCTTGTAAGAAATTTAAATTATCTTGCATTACGGCTATAATAAAGTCTTTTTCTTTTAAAACTTGCCTTAAAACTGCTATTTCAGCCTATGAATCCTCTGAGGTTATTCAGGTTTGTAGGTAGCGTTAAAAATTACCTTATTTATCTCATTTATTAAGAATTTTTCAGAAAAGTAACAATGCAATAAATTATGCCCTTGACTCAAATAATTACTTAAGAAATAATCACAAAGAAACCCCAACGATTCGAAATTTCAATCATCGAGACAGGGGGCATAGGAGCGCAAATAAACGATTCGGGATATGACATTGCGGCTTTTGATTTCCTGTTACTAGGTCACAAAGGCCTTTATACGCAAAAGGGTGATTATATATTAAAAGGGAGGGTTGCATCCCCTGAAATAACTAGAGTCGTACGGTGATCATTTGTCCTTGAATATACAGGGCGTTTTAACAAACATATGACATCGCCTAACGAAAGATTCCTTGACCAAAAATAAAACAAAGTAGTTTAATTTTGTTTCGTATGTTTTTTTTTGGTGTTCTAATTTCAAGTGCTCCTCTTTTTTTATCTTGGGACAGTCCACGAAGGTTGATGCCTAAGTACTAACGTACCGTGGGTGTCTTTAGTGTGGTGAGGGGGAGTTTGTTCACACGGGACTTTAATTTTTGGAGATTGGGAGGAGAAGGAAAAATTTCTGCGGGCAGCAGGTTCCATAGTCTTGACACTCTAGGGATGAAGGAACGAAGAAAGCGGGAAGTTCGGGGCCTCTCTAACTCTACTGTAAAAGGATGCATAAAAGTTACACTACCTGTTGCTCTGTTGGGTGCTGCAAGAGCAGGAATTATACTGGCTAATTCCTCTGAGCAGAAGCCGTGAAAATACCTATAGAAGAGCGACAGATCCCCTACAGCTCGACGGTGGGCAAGAACAGGAAGCCTTTCTGTGAGCGTTGGATCATTAATAAGACGAACGGCTCTTTTTTGAATGGAGTCCAGAATGCTAAGTGACATAAGAACAATATTCTAAAGCGGGTCTGATTTTGGATACATACAGAGTGTACAGATTGGAAGAAAATAAACATTTTCTGGCTCGGAAGAGGAATCCAATCTTTTTTGAAGCTACCGAAGCTATGGATGAAATGTGTTTGTGCCAGTTGAGGTTATTTTCAAAAGTAACGCCGACAAGATTAAACGGCTCTTTGTTCTGCAGAACTTGGCCGCTCATATGTAAGGGATGAGCATTTACATACTTTTTTCCCGACAGCGAACATGACTGTGTTTTCGAGGCATTAAACTGAACAAGATTTTTGGCGCTCCAATCCAAGATAAGTTTGAGGTCTTGTAAAAGAGATATCTGCATTGGCCTGCGCTTGTTTTCGAAATCAGAATTACACGGTGGCTTAAGAAATTGAATACTAGAGTGAAGGGTACTATCGTCAGCAGAACTATGAATGGGATTGATTGTGGAAAAGAAAAGATCGTTAATGTGCAGAAGAAACAGCGTGGGTGCCAGCACTGAGCCCTGGGGCACCCCAGCATTAATTTGGTAGAAGCTGGAGGAATGACCATGAGAAGCTAAGAGCAAAGCTTAGGTGGAAGACCGTAAGAAGGAAGTTTGTTAAGAAGCCCAAGGAATACTTTACTAGTCCAGAAAATGAACTATTTTGCCTCTCAGTTTTTTTAAAATGCGAATGACTTGAAATTTTGACCTTGGGTAGGAAATAGTCCAAGGATCAAAATCTTTATCATGCCGAAGAGCGGGAGAGGTTGCCAAACCAACTCGGGGGTGGAATTTTTTTTATATATATTTTGACCACAGGAATCAATAGAAAAATGATTTCTAAGCAAAAAATGTTCTATGCATTTTTTTCGTAAGTTATTGATTTAGTAGATAGTTTTTATTTGAAATATTGTTGTCCTTGCCTAAAATATTTCTTCCTAAAGAAGGTCCTTTCACCTTATTAGTGACCCCACTTACACAAAAGAGCTTTCTTCCCTTTCTCACTGCCAAGCAGTCGATGACCTATTTCTCTTTTATAGGGTGCTCACGGCTTTTGTTTCAAGGACTTGGCCACAATAATTTCTTTTCTAGGAGCTCCCAAACTCTTAGGTATCCCTTCTCAGCCGATCTGGAAAAGCCCAAAACTTTGCACATTGTTCGCTCTTGTGTCTGGGTAATAATTACTTATAGCCAGACAATGCTGTCATCCCTTGAATCTCCTGGCAAATGACGCCTATGGGCAGCTAGCGCCACCTAAAAAAGAAAGAAGAACGAAAGTGTTTTAATATTTACTAGATGAAATACTATGTTCTGCGTTAGGAGACGTTTACTTCTCGGATAAATAAATAGTAAAACATAGGTGAAATCTGGCGATATATTATTGTTAAAATTCATGCACACGAGTAAGAAGTGGGTCATTTTCGAGTTTTAAAAGATTTTATTTATAGAAAATACTCTTACTGTATGCAAAATAAAATTAAACACGCAAATGTTAATATCCGGCGCTATAAAGAATCTTTTTGCAGATAAGAAATGATCATAACTTATATATGCGTTGCTGCAAAAGAACAGAGTTTATGTGGGAAAAACGTTGGGTACAAAAACACGTAGAAAACAACAATATATAGTGAAAAGAGTGAGCTACTATAGGTCCTGTTGGTAAATTACATTTTTTATATATCCTTCATAGAAAGTTGTCCATTGGCGTCAGATCCGACTATTAGCTGGCCAATAAATTGTCCAGTTTCGTCCAATCCATCCATCATAATTTTTACTTGTCGAACAACATGCGGTGAAGCCCCATCAAGATGAAAACTAAATTGGATAATGCCTTAGCGGCAAAACTTCCAGCACGTCTAAAATCCCGTTCCTCAAAAATTCGTAATATACTTCACCAGACAAGTTACTTCAAAAAATGGTCCTATTATTCGGTTTCCAATATGTCACACCACACATTGACAGTCTGTCGACCTTAAAATTGCACCTTTCGCACGAAATTTGAATTATATCCACCGCCCAATGCCGAACGTTCTGTTTGTTAGGCATTCCAGTTGTCGAGAAACTGGATTCATCGGTCCATAATATATTTTTAAAAAAGTCTCTGTTATTATTTAGCCTGTTCAATATTAAATTGCAAAAATTTAGTCTTTGATCTTTTGAGCTCGTGTGAGTTTTTGAACTTTATACTATTTAAAAGGTTTAAACTTACTTGTTTTAAACCTTACGTATTGACTCCAAGGAAGTTTAAAGGTGTATGGAAGCCCAATACTGTAGAACAAAATTGTCCAGGCGTGCCGGGCAGCGGGAATAGGGGGATTGGCCCCGCGGAGTTTGCGCAATAAATAGTAGGTCAGAGCCGGACTTCCATAATTCTTTGTTACTATCTCTAAAGTTGACATCATTAAATGTCAATTTCAAGCATTTACTGTTTTTTTAATTTTTTGCACAAAATTGATGGTTATTAAACGATACTACCATAGAATATTTAAAATTATTGTGTAATATTGGATTTTATATCATCTGATATAATATGGAAAGACGCTTCATTTAAATGGTAGATATTTTTGTGAGTTTTGTATTTTTACCAAAAAAATTTGAAAATAAATAAAAACAAGATTTTTAAAATAAATTTCAAACATTGTATATGTTTCATGTACTTATCACCAATTTTGTGATAAAAGGGCAAAATAGTGTAAATGAATTTAATCAATCCTAAGATTCTGGTTGTACATTAAAAAAATGAAAATTTTTATAACTGCTTTTTAGGCATATACTTTTTAAAAATAACAAACATTCAGGGAGACAGAATAACAGTGGGTTAAAAATGTTTAAAATTTGGTACCTAGGTATCCATTGGGGAACAGTATCCGTTAAATTATTGTGTCTACAGTATGTCGAAACTTAAAAGTTGATAATTAAGTTTAAGAAAACAAAAAACTAATTTCTTTTAAACAAATACAGAAACAAAAAAGGAACTTTAGCATAAAATTGTACATTCTTTCATTCAATTAGAGGGACCTGTATATATTAAAAAATTTTCCTGGTCTGCCCAGTAATTAATAGGTTAGATCCTTTAAAAGAGTGTACTAAATTATTAAAAAGAAATAAAAGTACCTAAACAACCTTCTTTTTGAAATCCACAGAAATAACAAACATTGTGGAAATCATCTAAAGATAGTTAAGTTTGGGCCTTACTTTTCTCACTGCTATTTCCTATGAAATTTCATTATTTTATTATTTATAATTGATATATTATTATTTTTTCGGTTACCTAATGACAGCCAATAAGAAGCACCTAATTTAAATATAAGAAATACTTACCTAAAGAAAAAAATGCCGGGTATGTTACCCTTGGATTTGCAAGACAAAATCATCAACCTCTAATCATTTTGTTACGATATTATAAGTAACAAACAATAAACACAAAATTATAGTCACACAATAAACACAACCACTAAAATAATAAGGTTTTATCAATCCAAAAACTTCTGCAACCACAAAAATATAGGTACTCACACAAAGTAAAACAATCGGCGCAAAGGGCACAAACCACAACGAAAATGACGAGACCATTACGGCTCTCATAAAGGTATAATGTGTTGCCTAACTGTACATTGATTTATCAGTGTGTAAGTGGCAACACATTAAATTATTTCGGAAATTTTGTTATTGCGCAGAATCGACGGGCCAACTCTGACAGTTATTTTCAACTGGGCGGGACATTTTTTGATCAAAATGGCCATAGCATTGGGATTCCATACCCCCAAACTTCCTTGATTGACTCGCGCCCGTATTTTTGTAGTCCATGCATAGCTCGCAAGTCTTTGAAGCACGTTTAACTAACTTGTTGGGGTTTCCACGAAATGTAGAATAACATTTAAATCCATATTTTCATCAGTTGATATACCGATTTCTCGTCGTTCTATATTATAATAAAATGCTTAACGGTATCTTGTAGGAACGGCTCCATAAGCATGTAGAGTTGAAAACGCACGAGCAGTACCAATAGCGTTATAATTATTTTCAAACAAAAAAGAATACCTTTTTTCCTGTTAAATAAACATTTTTTTATACAAATTATTCAGATTTTTCAAGAAAAAACATGTCACCTTAAACTGTCATGACGACAGATATGGCCTACTGCAAACTTTTTACTGCGTTTCACAGCAAGTAATACAACTTTTAAAATTAGACTTATAGTGTTCTATATAAAAATGCTTAGAATTTTAAGCAGAATTGAAATATTAAGTCAAATACAGGGTGTCCTGTTAAAAAAATCATAACTATCGTTTGCCACGTCTTTATGATGCATCCTGTATAATATCCAAAATTATGTTTAAACTCTCAAAATTTGCCCCTACGAATTTCATATTAATCGTTTTTTTTTGAAAAACCTCAAATAAAAAAGTCAAGGGTGGTGGTAGTTTTCGAATGGTCACCCGGTACAAAATGCGGAAAAATATTTTTGATATATTTTCGAAAAACTGTCAATGTTGACAGATAACAGGTTTCTTTTTCGCGAACAACTCAAATTTTATTTAAGTTTAATTTAAAAAAATATATATATGAAGGGGACTTTTTGGAATGGGCTGTATGTTATAATAAAATATTATTTTCTATCGGACTTCATAGTCTAAAATGACGGAAACTGGAACGAACGTCAATGTTTCCTTAATATGTTACACAGAGAACGTTTATAGTAGTAATAATCGTACTTCGTGAATTTAAAAATATATATAAATTGCCGTTTTAGAGATTAACATAACACAATTTCATTGTGCGTGAGAGCTATTTTTGTTAAAAATGCAGTTGATAATGCTATTTTCTGCTCGTTACAGATTATCCGTCGTTAGTTATATTACGAATAATATTGTTATCTTAATCTTTGTCTAATAGTACGTTCTTTAACTTACTCTAAGATTAGAGTTAAGACAGAGCATATTTCTGGACACGAGGGCCTCGAGCACCGAAATCATAAGGTAATATAAGGACAACTACTAAACTGGTTTTGGTTGCCTATAAAGTTTCTATTTGATCTAAAATATTTATATGAATTTACATACGAAATTCTATACCTTTATGTGGAATGATAACAAAGTTATGATAGGGGGGGCATCGATGAAATGCTTAGTATGATATACAGGTGTGGAAAATCCAAAACCAAACAGTGGGATAAAGTGTAATGTATCAAACAGAAACGGACAACCCCTTTAACTGTGTAAAAGAAGCTTTGCAGTGTGTCGATACTTGTATCAAGCGCTGTCTCCAAAAGCGAAGACAGCGATTCAGGGCATACGGCAACCTTTGTCGAGCGTACGCTGTATAAGCTATTTTGGCGCGTATGTCCTAGTTTTAAAATTTGATCTTACTCTGTTATTGTGGTTTATTTGTTTTCGGTTCCACTTGCGAAACGTCCTCGGTTTTGAACTTTCCACACCCTTATGTTAGCGGCAAACCACTAAAAATCTGTCTTTCCCGAAATGACTAGTCAGTACATGTGTTGTGGTTGGGTGTGGACCATTCCGGGAAAATACCCCCACCCTTGACTTTTTTATTTGAGGTTTTTCAAAAAACGATTAATATGAAATTCGTAGGGCAAATTTTGAGAGTTTAAAATAATTTTGGATATTATACAGGATGCATCATAAAGACGGGAAACGATAGTTATGATTTTTTTAACAGGACACCTGTATTTGACTTAATATTTCAATTCTGCTTAAAATTGGGATTTTTATATAGAACACTATAAGTCTAATTTTAAAAGTTGTAATTGCTGTGAAACGCAGTAAAAAGTTTGCAGTAGCCATATCTGTCGTCATGACAGTTTAAGGTGACATGTTTTTTCTGAAAAATCTGAATAATTTGTATAAAAAAATGTTTTTAACAGGGAAAAAGGTATTCTTTTTTTATTTATTGAAAATAATTATAACGCTATTGGTACTGCTCGTGCGTTTGCAACTCTACATGCTTATGGAGCTGTTCCTACAAGATACACCGTTAAAAGCATTTTCACAGCGTAAAAACCTTTGCTGACTAGTCATTTCGTGATGACGGATTTTACTGTTTGACGCCGACATATACACTACGTATATCAAGTCGAAACTCGGCCTGGCACAATACCGTGCGTCCAAAATCATAACCTTATGTGAAATAATAACAAACTTATGATAGGGGGGAAAACACCATTGTGCGCCTAGATAAATATGTAAAGCTAGTGGCAGCAGGGTCAAAAAACTAAAAAAAAAAATATATTAAAAGTAGATCGTAACAAAGCCATGGAGGATACATGTTTATACGACGTGTTTTTCGTAAGGGGGTTCTGTGGTTTGACGGTCTGATTTTTAAGCATTTTTTGGGATTTTTGTGGGGAATCAATGAAGAGGTAAAATTTTGGAGTTTTTATCATTAAGTTATAAGTGTTTTAAAAGTATATATATATATATATATATATATATATATATATATATATATATATATATATATATATATATATATATATATATATATATATATATATATATATATATATATATATATATATATATATATATATATATATATATATATATATATATATATATACAGACAGGGGCACCATACTAGGTATATATCAATGGACCGGACGAATTTGCAATCGTCCGCTATTTGTGTATGCATTCTTTTTGTTCAGTAAGAAACAACAAAGTAACACAATTTTCAGTTTGTTGGGAATTATAAATGTAAAAAAAATTATTTCGCCTGGCGAATTTAAGGTAACAACACGTGTGTTTTAAAAATTCTTAACATTTAAAACCTAAAACGGATATTAATCAAATTGAGGAAAAAGTTAAATTGTTCAGTGGTATTATGAGGGTAATTCTTTACAGCGGGTAAAAAATATATTTTTGCTGAGAATTATCCTAATAGGCCACACCCTGCAATTACTACTATTTCAAAAATTATAAATAATTTCCAAAAATACGGGTGCGTTTCTCTCAGAAACCATAAAATACAAAACGTCCAAGAAGTTAATGAGGAACGGAAAGCGAAAGAAATTAATTTGTTGGCATTAATTAATGAAACTTTGTCAACACGTGCGCTTACGGATGAGGTTGATTTAAGTACAAGAACGGCGAGGAGAATATTAAAAAAAATAAGTATCGTTCATTCAGAGTTCAAAAAACCCAAGGAATTTATCCTGAGGAAAATATCAGAAGAATGGGGTTTTGTGAAAACATGATGAATGAGGCAAATGAAAATAAAGATTTTATTCGAAACATTGTCTTTACTGATGAGTCCACATTTCCACTACATGGTAGGCAAAATCCCACTCACACCCGTTATTAGTCTCAGGAAAATTTACATAGGTATTTTGAACTTAGAACTCAGCGTCCTCAAAAGGTAAATGTCTGGAGCGGTATTTATGGGGAACATGTTATTGGGCCATACTTCATTGATGGTAACTCAACTGGTCAAAAATATTTGGATCTTTTGCAACAGCAAATAGTTCCAGAAATTAGAGGATTAGCAGGTCCCCGATTTAATGAAGTGTGGTTTCAAAAAGATGGCTGCCCAGCACATAATACGTCTGGTTTTGGATTATTTAAATAATACTTTTTCAAACCGTCTTATTGCTGGATTGAGAGCTACAATACCGTGGCTTGCTCGCTCTCCTGATCTGGCTCTTAACGATTATTTTCTTTGGGGTTATGCAAAATCCAAAATTTATGGTTATGCTATGAATCTTGATGAATTGCGTGTATCTCGAGATATCATGGAGGAAAGTTTGAAAAACATAGTTTTGAGTATAACGCATTTGAAGATTCAAGTAGAGATATACTATAAAAATCCTTACTTACCATTACTCTGCGATATACTTATTTTGGATTGGGGCGCCAAAAATCTTGTTTAGTTTAATGCCTCGAAAACACAGTCATGTTCGCTGTTGCGAAAAAAATCTGCAAATGCTCATCCCTTACATATGAGCGGCCAAGTTCTGCAGAACAAAGAGTCGTTTAATCTTGTCGGCGTTACTTTTGAGAATAACCTCAACTGGCACAAACACATTTTTACCCATACCTTCGGCACCTTCAAAAAGATTGGATTTCTCTTCCGAGCCAGAAAATATTTCTCTTCTTCCAATCTGTATACTCTGTATGTATCCCAAATCAGACCCTCCTTAGAATATTGTTCTCATGTCTGGGGAATGACGTCCCCTACAACACTTAGCATTCTGGACTGCATTCAAAGAAGAGCCGTTCGTCTTATTAATGATCCAACGCTCACAGAAAGGCTTCCTCTACTTGCCCACCGTCGAGCTGTAGGGGATCTGTCCCTCTTCTATAGGTATTTTCACGGCTTCTGCTCGGAGGAGTTGGCCAGTATAATTCCTTCTCTGGCGTCTCTCAACAGAGCGACTTGTAGTGCAACTTTTACAGTTCAGTTAGAGAGGCCCCGAACTTCCAGCTTTCTTCGTTCCTTTATCCCTAGAGTGTCAAGACTATGGAACCTGCTGCCCGCAGAAGTTTTTCCTTCTTCTCCCAATCTCCAAATATTTAAGTCCCGTGTGAACAAACTCCCTCTCACCACACTGAAGACACCCACGGTACGTTAGTACTTAGGCATCAGCCTTCGTGGACTGTCCCAAGATAAAAAAAAAACCCAGACTAAAATAAATTTTACAACGTAAATAACTACACCAATTTTTTCCTAAACTTGTTTAAACTTGTCTGTAATTGTATAAGCATACATTTGTACAGAAGGGTCTCAAATACCAAGGCGACAAAAATCTCAGCGCTCCGAACATCTGCCTCTTCTAACTGCTGTATCTTTAAAATGGCTTCTAATTTTGAAAAACCACTTTACCACCATATTATAGACATATTAAGGAAACAATTAATGCAGAAAAATAAAAATTGATATTTTTGACGTATCAAACCAAAAATCATCTGTACAATCACACATTTTAATATGGAGATAAAGTTTAGAAACACCCTGTATAATGGGTCTTTTATCCAACGTAATCCTTGTTATTGTTTTTTGCTTAACACATAGTAAATTTATTTAAAATTATTGTAAGTCATAAAAAGCTATTGTTTTCTTTAAGCCAAACAAACGTTTATGGAATATAGCCAAAATATGTCCTTTAAACAGATTTATCTAATTTACATAAAAGCTACCGACCTACACCATCCGTTAACGGCTTGAACCACAATACATACAAAATAACAAACCCCGGCACCTTTTTCTTTTCGTAAACATTTCTGTTTACCCGAGCCCGCGTTCTGATGACAAATTGCACTAAACGTCACAGGGCATACTCCCAACTATTTCCCTAAATTGTCTCTGGACCTGAATCTTTAGGTCATAGGCGTAGTTAATTTATCCTTATAACAGTTCACAAAAGCTAATGTAAAGCCTTAGGACCAGGTACCGTTTTTCTCTCCTTCTAATCTGTATACTCTGTATAAATCACAGATCAGACCCTCTTTAGATTTTTTTTTCATGTTTTGTAAATGGCGTCTCCTAGTACTTTTTTTTTTTTGTTTGGGGGTAAAAATCTTCTAAAGACGCCCAGCATGGTGTTCTGGTTGTTGGCCAGTGTGGGATTCGATCCCCAAGGGAGTCGCCAAACACTAAAACTTCCCCTCGAGTGCTACACTTTTCCCCCACCGGAATCCGCTCTCGCATTACTTCGATGGAGAAGCTGTCTATGAGTTTCCATTTCCCATATTACTCTACTCCTCTCTTTCCCTTTTTTTCGATTTTTTCCCTCTAACTACTTGGTATGCATGGTTCCATGTTTGTTTTTGATAAAGGACTGTCCATCATGTTCCCAGCGTTAAATTCCCTTCCGAAAGCTCCCTTTGATTTTTCCCTCTTTGCATTTCCCATCTAGGACTTTTAAAAGAGTGTGTGCTCTGCGTCATCACTTTCTTTGCAGTAGATGCAGTGTTCTGAGTTGGCTCTGTTGCGTTTAAATAGATACTGGAAAACATCCGTGTCCAGAGAGCGCCTGCGTTAAGAAATAATCTACCTCTCCATATTTTCTGTTGAGCCAAGTTTCGATGTTGGGGATGAGGTTCAAGTCCATCTTCCTTTAGTGCTGTTTGTCCATTTTTCTTGCCATTTACTCATGAGGTTGGTTCTGCATGTATTGCTATCTTCCCCTGTATTTTTCAAGTCTCCATTATAGCATTTCAATAGGAGGCACCCCGGGGCTAACCGACGCCGTCTGCAGAGACTGTTCTGTAGGCGCTGATATTCGGATGGCCATTTGCGTTGAGTTCTTGTTAGTTTTTTGGGCAAGCTTGCACTATCCGTAACTTTATGCCAGACAGGCGCCGCGTAGAGCAATTGGGAATGAATTACCCCCCGAGAGTGCTCTTCTTTTCGAGGCTCTAGTCCTCCGACATTTGGCATTAAAAAAGGAGAGCGCCGTCGTTGTTTTTTCGGCTTTGCAATTGTTTTTTTCCCCATGCTCAGCGTTTATTTGGTCAAACCACCCAAGATACTTTTGGGTTTTTTCTTGGCCTTACCAGGTTTCCCAGTACATTAAAGTGATAGGGTTATCTTTCGTGTGCTAAGGAGGACTGCCTCTGTTTTCTGACGCTAGTTTCAGCTGTCTTGCTCCATCCAGTCCGCTATCCGTAATAAGGCAGTGTCTGCCTTGGCCATTATCGTTTTTTTTATCTTTGGCAACCACGACCAATGCCCATCATCAGCGAATCCGATAAGCGTCGTTTCACCCGGTAGTTCCATTGCAAATAGATCGTCATAGAGCACGTTCCAGGGTAGGACCTAGCACGACCCTTGTGGCACCCCACTGTTTATTTGGCGGCGCTTAATGTCTGGGGACTCCCACTTCAAGAATCAGGTCTCTCTTGTAAGTAAGAGGCTATCAGGTTTATTAAGTGTTCGTCTATTTCCCCTTTTTTTTAGCTCTTCCCGGATTTTTTTTCCAAAAAGCACCGTTAAACGCGTTCTTGACATCTAGGTGATCACTGCGCATAGCCTCCTATGGTGATGGGAGTACGCTGCTGCGTCATTGGCAATCCTCAGCACTTCTTTAATTGCATCGACCGTTTGTCTCCTTCTCTAAATCCGTATTGCTTATCTGCCAGGCCTCCTGTTCTTTGTAGCTCCTGTTTAAGCCTAATAAGGATCAGCTGCTCGTAAAATTTTCCCCCTTAATGTCCAGTAGACAGATAGGTCTATAGGAACCCGGGTTTTCAAGTGGTTTATCGCCTTTCTTAACAGTACTAGTTTTGATCGTTTCAGATTGCCGGGAAAAGGTACTCCTCTGTGCCAGTTCGTTGTATATTGATAACACAACATTGGACATTGGTGCGCCATGTGTTTCAGAATTTCAGGGGGGATATTTCCTGGTCCTGGAGCCTTATTAACTTTTATCTTGTCGCATGCTTTTTGAGCTCTTGTATTGTAAAGTCTGTAAATTCAGCATTGTTACCAGGAGTCCATCTCACAGGTTCATGTACTGGGAAGAGATGGTCGACGCCCCCTCTCCATCGTTTTCATGTCCATCTGCGGTTTTGTGGGGTATCCTATCATTCCTTTCATGACAATTTTGTAGCCGTCTCCCAAATATCTTTGTCTGGGTGGTTGCATAACTCCTTCCAGCATGTTTTTTTTGCAGCTTTGATTTTGTCCAGATTCTTTTTCGCTTCCCTAATTTTCCCCCAGAGGAGTTGTCTTATTGTCTCTGGGTTCCTGTGAGGCGCCTCTTGTGCATATTCGTCTCCGACGGATGCATTCTTTGCGGCTCTCGGCAATATCTTCGTTCCACCAATACATTTGCTTTCCTTTTGCGTTACTTTTCCTTCTAGGCATGGTCTCATTACATATATCAGTTAGTTTCTGAGAGAAAGGTCTGCGGATGGGGCTACTCTTCTCTAACTTCCGCCATCGCTTGGTTCAATTTAGCTTTGTCAAGTTTCCTTACTCCCCATCCTTTATTTTTCATTTTATCCCAGTTAGATGTTTGTTTTGTCAATTAACTCGAAGGTTATGTAGCTGTGATCTGAGTGATTCGTTGTCGAGTACTTCCCACGTTGTGATATCCCCCGCTAAGCCATTGGTAGCCATTGTTACGTCGAGGATAGAGGAGTAATTTTTTCTGCCAAATGCCGGCTTCCCGCCTCGATTTGCTATTACTAGATCATTTTCGCAGCCCATTCTGTTATTATATGTCCTCTTCTGTCACTAAAAGTCTACCCCACTCGGGAAATTTTTTCCGTTGAGATTCCGCATATAAGTGCTTTTTCTTTGTTTACTCTTAGACGGTTTCCTTTTTCATTTAGAATTTCTTCTAGATCATTTATACCTTTATTGGGGGATGCATAGCATGTAAAAAGTGCACGTGTTGGTGACGACAAATGAAAATCCATCGCCTTTTCCTTGACCTATCACAGCTATGTTTTTATCTAGCATTTTTATTGCGGTTTTCATTTCGTTATCGTAGATCCAGTTTTTTCTATTTGGGAATAGCATTTCGGTTTGGTTCACTTATGATTAAAATACCGGCTCCGATTTCTAAAGCTGTGGCCAGTGCCAAATCTTGTCCCGGGGACTTAGCTGTGTGTTTATTTGTAGAATTTTCATTATTCGGCGTTGTTTACGCTCTTTAACCTCTTTGCTTTTTTATTCGGGGTTTGGGACAGTTTAGATTACCAGATTGGTGCCCCTCGTTTTGGCAATGTACGCAATAGGCTTTGTTTGTACAATCCGAGGCTTTGTGTCCAAGCATGCTGCATTTTAGGCATAATTTTTCCCTACCCGGGACCTGTGCAATGTGCTTTATTGTGGCCGTTTTCCCCAGCACCTGTAACATTTTAGCTCCACTTTTCTTTCAATTATCCTACATCCGATCCAGCCAATTTTTATTCTCGCCTGATTTATAAGTTTGTTTGCCTTTTCCCGGTTAATATTACTGTTATATTTTGTTTGCTTCCATATGCGGGGACGCAGAGCTCTAAGTTCTATGTTTTCTGCTTTAATATTGATGGCTTGGGAGATGGCCTGCCTAATCTCCCTTCTGTGGTTGGGGTCATCCATGTCCTTGATGTGTAGCACCTTTTTGTTAACTAGACGAGTTATCGTTGTTTTCCCGGGGTTCTCTCGGTCATTTCCCCTTTTTAAAACCTTTCCCTTTTGTCTGAACCATTTTGAACTTTTATTAGTAAGTCTCCGTTCTTTGTTTTGGAAATATCTTTTTCATCAACTCCCATCTCCTTTTTGGGTTCACTTTTTTCTTGACAAACTTCAGTAAGTCAGCAAATGTTTTATCCTTCATCTTTACTAGAAGTGCCTCTTCTTTTTGGGCTGTTAGGTCTATTTGGTTTCTTAGGCAGGTTTTTTTTTAGGGGGTTTTTGCTGTTTTCATGTCGTAATTTCCCTATTCCAGTTAGCATTTTCAGTAAACTGTACAACTTTTACGCCGGTCCCGTAAAACAAGTACTCAAGCATTCTATTAATCAAGAGGCCGGCTACGTTATTACTAGTAGGTATCGCAAGTTTCTTTTTTTTGTTTTTAATCATGTACGCCTTTATTGTCTGTATACAGTTAAACAATGATTTATCACGACTTCGTTTCCGTTGTTTTGTCGGTGAGTATTGATAGTATATGCTCTGGGATTTTGAAAAGTTCCCTTTTTCGTCAGGGAATCCTAGAGCATGCGTCATCATAGCAACTTCTCCGCAGCCTTTCTTTTTGGGTTTCCCAAGACCTTGCAAGCCACCAAGATTTGTTATCGCCTTTCTAATTTCTCTCGAATCCGATTCGAAGTTTGCATCGCATGGTATCTTACTTCATGGTCTAGTGGTGCATCCATATGGGTCCTATTGCCTTTTCCACTCTTGGAAAGATCTCGTCTTGCCAGTCATCCTCAGTGATACTTTGGAATACATTAAAGTTTTGTTTTTGACCAATCCTTTTCCTTTTAGTTTTTTCTTTTTGGGGCCCCCTTTTCACTCTTCGCATAGAACATCGTCATTTGATGATTCGTTTTTTTGGTGACTCTGTATTTCAGCCCCTAGGTGATCCACCTTTCTTTTTAAATTCCTGGTTTTCCTGGAGAAGAGGTTCCAGTCTGTCATCGTTTTGGCCTCCTTAGTTACTTCGTCTAGCCAGTCTTTCCATTTCTTTGACCGAAGTTGTTGGATATGAAGGGGTTAGTATGCTCGCCGCTTCTTTAAGTTCTTGTTTTGGCTTATACATCTCCGTGAGCACTTTGTCCAGTTGTTTGGCGTCTCCTAGTACTACACTAGGCATTCTGGACTTAACTCAAAAAAGGGCTGTTCGTCTTATTAATGATACCAAGCTTCCTTCTCTTGCCCACCTACGAACTGTGGGAGATCTCTTGCTCTATTATAGATATAATTTCTTCTTTGGCAGTTCTCAACAGAGCAACACGTAGTGCCACTTTTATGCATTTTTTTACAGTCCAACTTGAGAGGCTCCGAACTTTTCACTTTATTCGTTCTTTCATCCCTAGAGTGTCCAGACTTTAAAAAATGCTACCCGCAGAAGTTTTCTCTTTTCTTCTAAATCTCCAAATAATCAAATCTCGTGTGAATAAACTCTCTCCTACTACACTTTAGACTGTTCCAAGATAAAAAAAAAACCGTTAGTGCCAGCTTTTTAGAATGTTAAGACCATTTTTCCCACCTATTTTAACCATATTTAAGTACTGAAACATGCACCTATTAAATTTTACGGCACCTTTTAGATAACGCGGTAGTGCCTTCAGGGACATTATAAAATAGCCACTTCTTCCAAACGACCTCTCCATTAACGACTGGGTAAACGAAACTTTACGTGGATTCTAACTCAGACACAACAGCACGTGATCGATGATCACTCCTCAGATTGAAATCCTTGCTCGACGTTGCTTAACGTCAATGATCTGATGGAAAGCAGTCTTTTTTGTGGAAAAGGCTGCATATATAATAAAACTTTCACTTTAACGACCGTTGAAAGTGCGGTATAATCATGTTTTTAACTCTCAGAAACTCGCTCCGCCATCTTAAAGTGCTGTTAACGTATTTTCGGCATTGTGAGGTGATTTCTAACGCCCTTTTTTGGATCACACGAGGCAGCGGGGTCTTCCGGAAGTCAAAAATATGTATTTTGCATGAGTGAACTCTGTTAGACCAATTCCTTGTCATTTTTCACTGTCGAGTACCTGGCTGTGCTCCTAGAAAGAAATTTGGTACTTTTTGTTGATATTTGAATGATTTTCTATGGTTTAAAGCCACATGATGAAATCCTTTTTGGAATGTCCTGACGATGAAAGTCTGATGAATGATACAAAGCTTTAACTAAAACTACAAGAAGGCAAGATGTTTTTGTTACTGAGAAAATAATACCAAGTTTTATTTTTTAGACATAAAGAAGCATTATTGAAAAAAAAATCGAGATATAAAATTTTTGGAAAAGTAACCCTTTTTTAGTGCTTAGTTTTTTGGTATTTGAAAATGTTGCAAATTCCGAATAATTCAGGACAAATCCATAAAAAAAAACAAAAAAATAATATTTTTTTGTTTTCTTTTGACCCCATATTTAAAAATAGATAAAATCTAGAAACACTATCTTAGAAAAGCTTTGACAGCATTTAAGGATCGTGCTATTTATGTTTGAATCTGCGTTTCGTCTACAGACATTCATAAGTACTTTGTTTTTCAAGCAAAACCTAATTTTTATTGCTTTTCTTAAAATTTAAAGCCTTTTGGGCTATTATTTTAAAGAAAATTATGAAGAGAGACATGGAGGGGCTACTTTTTTAAAGAAAAGTATGTACCCCCGCTTTTACAACAAGACTAATTTATGTATTTAGTAACACGGAGTTATTTAAAAAATATAAAAAATAACTTAGATAAACATTATAAAAACTAAGGTAGACGAGGGACAGTAATGTGGTCACCGAAATGACCAGATTTTAATCCACTGGACTGGATGTCACGTCAAAATTTCAGTAAATAATTTTTTATTCAAGTCAATATGTAAGATTAAGGAGTTCGTTGGATTACCAGAAATTTGTTAAAAAATAATAAAAAATGTACAGCTGAAACGGAGAAAAATTGTTCTACGACTTGACAAGTTATAATATGACACTTGTAAACATAAATTTTTATATAGAAGGTTGTGAATTCCTGCCCGTACGCCTATGACCACACAGGTATATTTTATCAGAAAATTTAAAACTCAAACAGCTGATTCTTTGTTAAAATACTAATGAAGGCTCGGTTTCATATGGGTTTTAAAACTCATTCAGATGTACCTACGTCGAATACTAGGAAATATCTAACAGCTGATGTTCCTAACACTACTTTTACCCTGTATGAGTTGCATATGTCCCAAATTGCTATTTAGAATGGTTATATGGCTAATTATATACAGTGTGAGTAGTAAGTTTATATCAGCTTACACATAACTGCAAAATTTTCAATTTTTCAATTCTTTTATGTCGTTTGTGAGATATGAGATAACAAAATCTTACCTAAAAAAATAACCGTATTTTATTTACATTGATAATGTTTCTTTAATCCATGCTAAATCTTCAATGATTTTGGTACAAGGGTCAATAGAATGGCCAGCCAGATCTCCAGACCTCACTCCTATGGACTTTTAGGCGAAAATACTAGTAAGACATGAGAATAGGCTAATTTTGCTAAAAGTTCTTCCAAATGTTCAAAACAAGTTTTAGTAACTTGTAAAATCAGTATAGGACTGGGCCAAAAAGGTTGGAATAAAATTGTGGACAGAACTTGGTCTTAGTTTAGATCTTAGTACTTTAGGAGGCCGAAATTTTAAGATGGGAACTTGGTCCTTGTTTAACATAAATATTTTGGACAGTGGCTGCTTGTGTCTAAATGCCTCAGGGGGTTCACAATTTAAATTAACATTTCAAGTAAAATAAATGTTCAATTTAAAGCTTTATTTACCCTTTTTTATTTCAATGAATTTATTTATAACTAAATTAGTGAAATCGGCAATTTTTTTCGACAATTTTTTTTGTAGGCAGCATAGCCGCAATGAAGAACATGTGTGAGAAACAAAACAATCTATCTATCACTTTATATCCATAAATCAATTTTATATTTTTCATACAATTTTGACAATAAAACTTGACAGTATAGTTATTATTTTAAGGGCTCGAAAAATTTGCCACTGCATCCATTTTTCGATATTTTTTCTCCGATAGAAAATAAAACAATCAAATTCGCATAAATATAATTTTAAAAATATTTTTTATTAATTTGGGCACACCAAACATGTACCTTTAGCAACAGAAAAAAAAACGCGCTGTTAGTAAAGAGGGTTTACAATAATATATATATATTTTTTAAATTTTATTATAATAAAATAAATAATTAACTAGATAAGTATTTGTCTTAATAAAGTTATGTGTAGGGTTTTGTATTTTTCGTAGGGGGCATGTACTCATGTGCTTTTATATTAAAGCTGCTATCGTTACACTAACCCAATCATTATGGTCCACCCTGTAAATGTTTTAAATTTACCTCATTTAAAAACTAATTATCTCGTTTTAACTTTTTAAAAATAAATAAAAACCGCCGAGCCGTTCTTTGCATAAGGAAGACAAACAACTTTCTTTTGAATATTTTATTTGTTTGTTATCGCCGGGAAACTTTTTTTTATTCTACTTCGGACCCTTTTGCTTCCCCATATTTATCTGGAACAAAAAATACCCTTTTTAAATTGAAACTTTTCTAAAGTTCTGTATTTATTCGGCTTGGAAATTTTCACAAAGAGTATTTTGTAATAAAGACCAATTAACTTTAATTTGCTCCCTTTTAAAAAAGGTTTCGTTTTTGTACGTTTATTAAATTACATTTTCTAAAAACTGTAAGACACAAAATGTAATTAATATTTTACTAAAAACACTTATGTAAAATAAGGGCCAAGTTCCTATCCAAACATCTCGTCGTAAAGTACTGAGATCTAAAATTAGACCAAGTTCTTTTTTGACTTAATATAGAAGTCTAGTAAATAAAGGAACAAAGCTGTAAATAAATCTGTGCAGTTTTCCTTTGTGGCACAATTCTTAGGTTTTTGGGGATGCTTTCGAGCGAAAAAAAGGTTTATCAACATTAACAGGTAGGAAAGGGCAGAAAATGGCCCCTCAAGGTCCGAAAAATGGGTTTCTCGCTAATATCTGCCAAAATATGTGAATTGGAGAATTTTTGTTAAGCCAAAAAATGGAGATCGCCTTGTAATCTACAAAAATGGTCCTTATAATTTAAAAAAAAATCAATAGTTTTCAAGATAACGGGACCCAAAAGTCCCCTCATTTCAGCTGCCGCTCTACCGCTAGAATGCCGCTATCTTTATGGATTCACTTATAAGCGGGCGGACAAATTGTTCCATTACTCGGGCAATGATGTACATTTTTCAATCATTTAAAGTTCATCGGAATGGGAAAACCCCAAGGAAGTTTAAAGGTGTATGGAAGCCCAATGCTATGGCCCATTCGATCAAAAAATGTCCAGCCCAGTATGAAAATAACTGTCAGAGTTGGCCCTGCCGATTTTGCGCATTAACGAAATTCCACGAAATAATTTAATGTGTTGCCTACTTACACACTGATAAATCAGTGTGTAGTTAGGCAACACATTATACTTTTATGAAAGCCGTATTAGTTTCTGATTGTTTTGCTTTGTAAGATTATATTTTCTGGTTGCAGAAGTTTTGGATTGATAAAAACTTTCTTATTTTAGTGATTAGTGTTTATTAAATTGTGACTATAATTTTGTGTTTATTGTTTGTTACTTATAATATCGTAACAAAATAACTAAAGGTTGTACGGTTTTGTCTTGCAAATCTAAGGGTAACATACCCGGCATTTTTTACTTTAGGTAAGTATTTCTTATATTTAAATTAGGTGCTTCCTATGAGACGTAACGTTAAGTAACCGAATAAATAATAATATATCAATTATGAATAATAGAAAATGAAAATTTCATAGGAAATAGCAGTGAGAAAAGTACGGCAATCTTAATTATCTTTTAGATGATTTCCACAATTGTGGATTATTAAAAAGAAATAAGGTTTACATATAGGTACTTTTATTTCATTTAATAATTTAGTACATTCTTCTAAAGGATCAAAATTATTAAATACTGGAGAGACCAGGCAAATTTTAATATATACAGGTCCCTCTAATTGAATAAAAAAAAGTACACTTTTATGTTAAACTTCCTTTTTGCTTTTTCTGTATTTGTTTAAAAAGAAATTAGATTTTTGATTTCTTAAACTTACATTATAAACTTCTTAAGCTCGACATACTGTAGACACATAATATTTAACGGTTTCTGTTACAATGGATACCAGGTACCAAAGGTTACTAAACATTTTTAACCACTGTTATTCTGTCTTATGAATGTTTATTATTAGTGAAAAGTATATGCCTAAAAAGCAGTTATAAAAATTTTCACTTTTTAATGTACAACCAGAATCTTAGGATTAGATTAAACTCATTTACACTATCTTGCCCTTCTTTTATCACAAAATTGGTGATAAGTACATAAAACTATCATACAATGTTTGAAATTTATTTTTAAAAATCGTGTTTTTATTTATTTACAAAGATTTTTGGTAAAAATACATAACTCCCAAAAATATCGACCATTCAAATAGAAGGCTGTAAAGTGGCTCCATCTATTCTTTCCATAATATATCAGGTGATATAAAATCCAATATTACACAACAATTTTAAATATTCTATGGTAGTATCGTTTAATAACCAACAATTTTGTGCAAAAAATTAAAAAAAAAAAAGTGATTGCTTGAATTTGACATTTGATGATGTCAACTTTATAGATAGTAACAAAGAATTATGGAAGTCCGGCTCTGACCTACTATTCATTGCGCAAAATCCGCGGGGCCAATCCCCCGATTCCCGCTGCCCTGCACGCCTGGACAATTTTGTTCTACAGTATTGGGCTTCCATACACCTTTAAACTTCCTTGGAAAACCCGTACCTATCATTATAGATGAGTTTGGGTTCATTCTGATTTTTCTAGAATATTAAAAAAAGCGGTCAAATTTTTTTTTTACAATGTTTTAAGAGTATCTCATTAATTTATTATTTTTCTTAATTTAATATATTTATTTTTTTAGCACTTTAATAAAAAACCTTCACCAAATGTTTCTTGTTTTTGATAAAAATTCCTTCCCACCATTTTTTTTCTTTGGAGTTCTAAAAAATTATTTTGTTTTATTAACATTTTTTTAGTCGTTTCCGGAGTAAGGACGTGATCTTTATTTTTTGTCCAAACAAAAATTCTTTAATTTGCATATTTTGGCAGATATTCGCGGGAAACTCATTTTCGGGACTTTGGGGGGCCATTTTCAGCAGGTTTCCACGTCGGAATGGTGATAAATTGTTTCTCAAGCATCCGCGAAGACCTAAGAATTGCACCACAAATGAAAACTGTACAGATTTATTCACAGCTCTGGGTACTTTCAGGTCTTCAGTTACTGGACTATGGACAGTTGTTTTCATTGATACAGACAGATCACAGATCAGTAAAAAATCTGGTTCTAATTTTGGATTTCAGTACTCTAAGATTACGAGATTTTTGGATGGGCTTGGCTTTTATTTTACATAAGTTTTTTGCGAGGAAGTTTAAAGGTGTATGGAAGCCCAATACTGTAGAACAAAATTGTCCAGGCGTGCAGGGCAGCGGGAATAGGGGGGTTGGCCCCGCGGAATTTGCGCAATGAATAGTAGGTCAGGGCCTGATTTCCATAATTCTTTGTTACTATCTATAAAATTGACATCATTAAATGTCAAATTCCAACATTCACTGGTTTTTTTTAATTTTTTGCACAAAATTGTTGGTTATTAAAGGATACTACTATAGAATATTTAAAATTATTGTGTAATATTAGATTTTATATCATCTGATATAATATGGAAAGAATAGATGGCGCCACTTTACTGCCTTCTATTTAAATGGTCGATATTTCTGGAAGTTTTGTATTTTTACCAAAAATCTTTGTAAATAAATAAAAACACGATTTTTTAAAATAAATTTCAAACATTGTATGATAGTATTATGTACTTATCACCAATTTTGTGATAAAAGAAGGGCAAGATAGTGTAAATGAGTTTAATCTACCTAATCCTAAGATTGTGGTTGTACATTAAAAAGTGAAAATTTTTATAACTGCTTTTTAGGCATATACTTTTCACTAATAACAAACATTCATGAGACAGAATAACAGTGGTTAAAAATGTTTAGTAACCTTTGGTACCTGCGTATCCATTGTAACAGTATCCGTTAAATATTATGTGTGTACAGTATGTCGAGCTTAAAAAGTTGATAATGCAAGATTAAGAAACCAAAAATCTAATTTATTTTTAAACAAATGGTATTGTCTCGAAAGTTCCGATTTTGATCAAATTTGGTGTACAGGGGTTTTTTGGGGCGCTGATTACAAATCTGAAAAAATATCTTTTCGGCAACGTTTCGTTTCCGAGATCTTCATTATCAAAGTTGAAAATTAAACTGACCTCATTTTCACTATATTCTCCCTTCTTTTTGTACGCAATTCTTGATTTTTACACCAAAGTGGCACACGATATTTTATAAACACCTTTTAAAACCTTGTATTTTTATTTATTTTACATCTTCTTTCCATTAAATTGCGAACTTTTAAGTTCAAAGGCAGCAGCCATATTTGCTTAAAAAATAAAAGTGTAAAAAAGGTGTAAAATAAACATAAAAAAAAGTTTTTAAAAGGTGTTTGTGAAATATTGTGTGCCAGTTTAGTGTAAAAATAAATAATTTTGTGGAAAAAGAAGGAGGAATAGTGTAAGTAAGGTTAGTTTGATTTTCAATTTTGATAATGAATATCTCGAAAACGAAACATTGCCGATTTTTTTTTAGATTTGTAATCAGTGCCTCAAAAAACCGTACCAAAATTGTACTTCCTTTCATTCAATTAGAGGGACCTGTATATATTAAAATTTGCCTGGTCTGCCCAGTAATCAATAATTTTGATCCTTTTAAAGAGTGTACTAAATTATTAAATAAAATAAAAGTACCTAAATGTTAAACCTTATTTCTTTTTAATAATCCACAGAAATACACAAACATTGTGGAAATCATCTAAAAGATAGTTAAGATTGCCTTACTTTTCTCACTAATATTTCCTATGAAATTTTCATTTTCTATTATTCTAATTGATAAATTATTATTTATTCGGTTACCTAACGTTACGTCTTATAAGAAGCACCTAATTTAAGTATAAAAAATACTTACCTAAAGTTAAAAAGACGGGTATGTTACCCTTACTCCGGTTCTCATAAAATTATAATGTGTTGGCTAACTTCACACTGATTTATCAGTGTGTAAGTAGGCAACACATTAAATTATTTCGTGGAATTTTGTTATTGCGCAGAATCGGCGGGGCCAACTCTGACAGTTATTTTCATACTGGGCTGACATTTTCTGATCGAATGGGCCATAGCATTGGGCTTCCTCCAGTGTAACAACAAGGGTGTTGATTTTCAGAAATGGTTATACACCCTGGGGAAAGCCCCTTGAACAAAAATTTTTTGACATATTGTACAAACCGGAAAATTGTCACAAATAGAAGCATTTTTTTTTGAGAGCCCTTTTTCCCGCATACACCTTTAAACTTCCTCGGTTTTTTGTGGATCTCTTCTTTTGCTAAGTTCAATGAATGTAAAAAAAGATATTGAAGAAAGTTGATAATTCTTCTACGATCATGAGTTTTTTAACAGTTTTATTTATAAGGATAGACAAGTTCTATAATCCTAGATTTAAATTTATTTTTTCTGAGTAGAATGGAGTTTGCAGTCTGATTGATAGGTAAAATGTAGCAATTTGCTTTGTTAGGACAGAAACTCAGGTTTAATTAGATTTAGAAGTTTACGTGGGTCTGTTTGTTCTTATGAAATAGTGTACACTATTTAATTCTTTTTTTACTTAATTGCCCTTATGAAAGGAGTATTTTAGGGCTGGGTGGGTATAAAAAGTGTAAAATAGTGTAAAATATTCCGGAATAACAAACAGATTTTATGTGTTGTGTACAGTCTTCTACAAAAATAATGTTTTTAAGCATTAAAAACCTTTAACTTTTGGTAAAGCGTATTCGATCTTATTTGGAACAGCGCTAAATTTGTGGTCCATTTAAAGTACTGCATCACAAATTAAACTTAAATAGCTAAAAATATAATGATCCGTACTGGTATAGTTGGTCTCAAAGTATACCGTGATAGCTTTTGCCTTTATTTATGGATTATACCTGCCGACAACAATAAAACTGCGGATCAGTAGGTATTAAAGGACAGAACATTAGGGACGGACTATAATAATATACAGATTTATAATTTATTGTTTATTTAGGTAGGTATAATCTTAAAATTACATTTAGAAATTAAATATATGCAAGGTTTTAATAAATGTATAACTATATTATCTATGTTTCACTATCAGAGTCATCATTGAGATTAATTACAATAGGATTTAAGTTGTTTTGTATAGAAATGTAAGAGTTCTCAATTTTTATAATGTGCTTTACTGAATTTTTTCAGCTTTTAACTGGTATGTTAGTAATTACATTTTTATCAAATTTATAACACTGGGACTTAAAGTAGGTGTAACATTTTCTGCTCTGATCTTTGATTTTACTTGGTTCCACAAATGCTCAATGGGGTTAAACATACAGTGATACGGAGGAAGACGTAAGACAGTATGCCCAGCCTGTTTAGCCAAATTATCACATACACATTGTTTTTTAATTGCATATAAAATGGGGACCTCCAGAAATTGCTCTTTTTTGTAAATGAATTAAAATATCATTTTCTAACAAATATTTCTGGATTTTAGTTTTTAAACTTGATGAAGCTGGTGCTTTGTGTAGCAGACGGCTGTGGTACCTTGCGTTATCCATGACAATAACACTGTTGTTTGGAATATTTTCTTAAAGATAATTTTGAAACCAGTTTTCAAAAAGTTTTGCACCTGTATCTTTATGGTAATCCAAGCTAGAATCCTTAATATTTTTGCAGACAACAGCAAGCAGTTTGGGACAAATCCGTCTTCTGAACCAGTGTTTATAATGGTAATGCGTTTTCCTTTATTGAAAGGTGTTTTCGTCTGACAGTTTTGACTGGAATTAACCTATCTTTTGGATACTGTGTCGTGTGTATCGAACCATGTTTCATCAAGGTAAATTATGGATTTTCTAACCTATATCTTTTAATTTCTTGAAGGTAATTAAATCTTCAAGTGCGTAATCTGTGCGATTCCATTACTACTTGTCTTTTGTCTATTTTGCGGTATTTAAATCCCATTTTACAAACAACTCTATGGAGAGTGCCACGGCTAATATTTATATTGGTTTCGTCTTCGTCTAGCTTCTTTTTCAGTTTATCCAAGGTAGGAACAACTCCGCTTTCATAAAGACAACATATTTTCCTTGTTGTTAGGTCCTGATCACTATTGTCTCTACGGTGAAATTAAACAAAAGAAAAATCACTACGTTTTTTTCTTTTGTTAAATTTTTCACTAGTAATATTAATCCTCATCGATGAGATTGTAGTTTTGTAAGTAGATATGTTTTTTTAAGCTTCTTGTTTAATTAGTCCTCTACTGATTAAAGTTTCATACACATTTTTCACAATCTGTTGTGCATCTAATGACTAATGATTTCGACGCAACATAGTTATATTCTCGTAAAACAACTTTTTCGAAACGCACAGTAAAAACGGTTTTTGGTGGTCAATACTCAAGAAATACCTGGCCCACCCCTGCCATTATGAAATAATGGGTTTACCCAATAAGAATAGGTAATAAAATCGTTAAAGGTTTATTGGGGTATTGTCCGTCAAGAGCCATAGCGATATACTTTGAGACAGACTATACCAGCCAAGGAAATCCCGGCCCGTTCAACAATCAATATTTTTGTTAGAGAGAGATGGGCGAGTTCGTCGCGGATGACTTTGAAGAGGCGAAGATAAAAGATGTCCATCCGAGATTGCTGTTCGAATTGTAGACAGGTCGGGCTTTAATTACTATAATGCGGTATTTTTATTTACGACTGTCACCAGTAAACTACCTTAAAATCCTAAAATTCTTACAAGTACTACCAATTTATCTTTTTATTCCTTCTATTTTATGTTATTGATACCCAAACCTATAATTTCACCACGCGTTCCTAGAAACAATATTTCTACTCCATTCTCTTTGTTAAGTAAGTCTATTTTAAAATTATCAATATTACCTGAACATCCGGTATGTTGCGACACAGAAACCAACCCCTCAATTAAGGAATTTTATTGCAAAAATTTAGTAGGAAATGTGTGTATTCTCAAAATAGCAAACAGCTGTTCGTTCACCATGTGTGTGCTAAAATGAGCTGGAGTTTATAATATTAAGTCCAACAGACGTTTTTTTAAAAAACAGCTGTAGTGGTGCACCTACCGTTAATATTTTATATTTTTAATACATATACAATGTATTCACTCCTCAGTAAAATGATTATTAATTAATAATGTCCAAACATTGGCTTTGTCAGGATTAAGGTTTGGGAAAAGCTGCAAATAAAAAAATTGTATTTATCCTAACAAAAATTTTATTTTAATATTTTTACAAATAATGAGATAACTGTATAATAAAAATAATATTATTGGCATACAAGATTATACGTCTTTTCGACAAAGAATAAAATAAGACTATAATAATGACAAAAAATATTAATTATATAATAATTTGAAAAAAGACAATATAATGGTACCTACTGTGCATTAATTTGTTCCAAATTATCTTTAAGGTATTCAGACAATTAGTGTTGTAAATAAAAATATTTTTGTGGAAATGGAAATGTTGAAAATTTCCGAACGTGTCTCGAAAATATTGGAACTATTGAACATTTTGGAAATATTCTACGAGGTAGGTTTGAAAAGTCCCTGCAAAAATAAAAACTGCTTACTTGTTTGGGGTAAACCTTTTTTATTTTTCTACATAGTCTCCTTGTAGGCTTATACACTTCGTCCAACGATGTTCCAGTTTGTCGATCCCTTCCAAATAATAGGATTTGTCCAAGTCTGCAAAATATCGATCAGTGTCTGCAATCACTTCCTCGTTTGAATAGAATATTTGTCCCGCCAGCCATTTCTTCAAATTAGGGAACAAATAGCAGTCCAAGGGAGCCAAGTGAGGCCAGTCTGGAGAATGGAGTGATGTGAAACGAGTTGGAATCCTATTTTCATTAATTTTGCGACCACAACTGCTGAGGTGTGTGCTGGTGCAGGAAAAGGACTCTCTTTCTTTCTTGCAGCTCGGTTTTCAAATGGTCCAATAATGATGAATAATATGCACCTGTAATAGTTTTATCCTTTTCAGATAGTCGATAAGGATTATCCCCTGCAATCCCAAAGCAGTCGCTATCCTTTCCGGCCGAAGGCGGTCTTCCCTTTTTTGGGCAGTTCCCTTGGTAATCCACTGCTTAGATTGTTGTTTGGTCTCAGGAGTATAGTAACAATCCATGTTTCATCCACAGTAGAAATGACGCATAAAGTCCTCGGATTCTTCTGGAACAGCTGCAAACCATCCTTGCAACACTTCACACGATTCCGTTTTGGTCAAGCGTGAGCAATCTGCCTCATCTTGCGGATAGCTTTCTCATGTCCAAATGTTTTTGAAAATATTATGTACCCGTTCAGTCAAGATGCCCACAGCACCAGCAATCTCACTTACCTTAACTCTTCTGTCATCCATCACCATATCATGAATTTGATCAATGATTTCTGGAGTCGTGACCTCCACAGGCCGTTTAGAACGTTCAGCGTCACTTGTGCTCATATGGCCAGTCCGAAAATTTTGAAACAACTTGTAAACTGTTCTAATCGAAGGTGCAGAGTCACCATAATGTTTATCAATCTTCTCTTTAGTCTCTTGAGGCGTTTTACCTTTCATAAAGTAATGTTTAATCACCACACGAAATTATTTTCGTCTATTTCTTGAAAATCACTCGACTTCCTTGATTCACACGAATTCCAAACACAAAGAAATAGACCAAAATGGCTGACACTTGGTGTGCGTTCATTCAACAGATGCTACTAACTAAACATGACCTCGATACGCGCCGGTGGTGCGGACTTCTCAAACCATCCTCGCAGTACAAATTTCACACTAAAAAAATAATTTTTGAAAAAGTACGTATATTATTACGAATACGAATTAAAAAATCTCAATCTCGGGAATACACCTATTATTGCTTGTTGGCTATTGCTTTCTTTAGAAGACGTTTAATTGCACTTCCATGAAGACGGCATTGATGCTAAATACAATATTCAAGGTGTGGATGATATCGATGAAAATATGCTTCTTGATCAAGCTGCACAACTTGTGTCTCGTGGTCGTGTCTAATTACTTTTTTAGAAATGTCAATTAGTTTTGTTTGTTGTATTTTTAATACTTAAATTTTTATTTATAATAATGTATTTTGCGTTTTAACTTTTGAATGACAATTCCACTTATGTATAAATAATCCCATGTAAAATGTCAAAAATCGAAATTAGCTATCGGATAAAAGGAAAAAATTACTGGCTAAAAAGATCGGTAAGTTTACGATTCTATCAATCGTGTTGTTAATTATAACCTCAGTAGCGACTGTATTTTATATTGTGAATGAATTATTATTTTTCTTTTAACTTTGTTTCATTGCACAATAGGAATGTTCACTAATTTTCAAATGCATTGAAAATTTTTAGATTATACACTATATAAACACGTAATCACTACCAATTTGATTTAAAACGCCTTTTTGCTGAAATAAATGAAAAATAAAAATCATATTTTTTCGAGGCTAGAAAACGACTCCCTTCGGCGAGGCTACCCCGTGTGACATCAGCTCCTTTGATTTACCGTAAACAACGCCATAGGGGTACGTGTCACAATATTTGGGGTTGTGATTTTTTTTCCAAAAAAGGGTAAAAATGAGTGCAAATAAATGGTGTTTTGTTCCTAGATGTACAAATACTTGAAAAAAATAATCCTAATAAGATTTTTATCAGGTTCCGAAAAATTTAAAAAAGTAAAAAGAAATGGTTTGCTGCAGCTAGGAGAGATTTAAAAAGGGCGTTTCAATAAAAACCACGTTCTATTGCTGTGAAGACCACTTTAATGAAGTTTAATTTAATATAAATAAATTGTATATACCTAAGTTTAATATAATTATTTTCTTTTAGCTTGAGGAACACATGGAAAATTATGTGGAGTATAGGTTAAGTAAAGTTTCGCTCGAATGAAATCTGAAATAAATTCCCCATATTTTTTGTCCAACCTGATAAAAAGAAAGTGTACCTCGAACGACTAGTGAGAAAAGAGAAAAAAAGGAAAATTTCAGAAATATTGACTTTGGAAGTGCCAGTAACTAAAACCATAAGGGCAATAGACGATCCGCAACCAAGTACATCATATCAGACTGAAACTGTAGATGTAACTGAAATTATAGAAGTCGTGGGTTCAGTATTATACTGTTCTTGAGTCCAAAATAAAAATTATTGGGAAATGGCGATTGAATTTTTTAATGGTCTTTTTTTGTTTTTACCGTGGAAATGTTTAAAAATTTTTTATCCTGGTTTTAAAATTATATACTTAAGAAGAAAAAATTTCTTAATTCTTATTTGAATTTTGTTTTTTATACGTTTTGAAGCAAAATAAACAATTTTTGATAGAACATTTTTTTTTTTTGTCAGTAAAAATTTTACAAAATATCGATTTTGTTCTAAAAAACATACAAAATTCTTAGTTAAATTTTTTTGTTACATACTAGGAAAATAATGACATAAAGCATATTATTGTATTACCAAACGTAACATCGGTATTTCCCACCATAAGAAAATTGTATTAAAAAATAATGGAGATATTCTTGCTTTAAAAAAAAAACGAAAAATATTATGTTTCTAAAAATAATTTCATGAAGTTAACTATTACTTTAAATAATTTTAAAAAAGTTCACACTATTATTTTTTTTTTGGTACTTTTGTTATTGGTTGATGTTTTTTTACTTTCTTATTAGTTTTTGAAACCTTGGAATCAGCTTTTGTCTTTTTTAATTTTTTTGAATTAGCAAACATGGTTGCGTCATTATATTCTTTGAAAAAATTTTGGGAAAAAAGGAATATCCAAAGAGGCATAAACTTAAACAGTTTGGAAGATCTGCAACTTTCAAATGGTAAAAACATTTTTAGGTTGTGGTTTAATTGTTATAGCCGGTAGCGGTACAACGAAGTAGTTTTGTTGCTCTAGTTTTGCTTGATGAACTGATGGGGGCTTCGATAAAATTTTCATCGTGATGATGGAGTTTATAATACAATTTAGTGGGTAATCTCGACAATACCCTTTTTTTTTTAAAGAGGCATAAATTTTTTTTTAATTTAAGGTTTGCGATGTTTTTTTGTACCCGATAAAAAATTTTATGTGTCATGTGAAATACCTTAAAAGGATGTCTTTGACACGTACCCAGATTACGCAACAATTAGAAGGGCTGAAAATTTTCGCTCGAAAGCTTTCGTGGATTTGGCTGTAATGTTGTCTACTTTTTTTTATGCCACTGTGCCCGTTCACAAAATTTTTGTATGATTTCATTAATATTCGGATATTTTTCTAAGAA